>NDGN011454638.1:0-30804 GCA_002564285.1 Tympanoctomys barrerae
TCCTCCTTGCTCCACAGCTGGTTCCTGAGAGCCCGGGTGGCCTCCCTGCTCCAGGTTTGGTGTTCCCAGAGCACAGGTGTCCTCCCTGCTCCAGAGTTCACAGAGCGCAGGTGTCCTCCCCACTCCAGGGTCCCCAGAGCGCAGGTTTCCTCCCTGCTCCAGAGTTCGCAGAGCACAGGTCTCCTCCCCACTCCAGGGTCCCCAGAGCATGGGTGTCCTCCCTGCTCCAGAGTTCACAGAGCCCAGGTGTTCTCCCCGCTCCAGGGTCCCCAGAGCGCAGGTGTCTTCCTCGCTCCAGAGTTCACAGAGCCCAGGTGTCCTCCCCACTCCAGGGTCCCCAGGACCCAGGTGTCCTGCCTGCTGAGGCTTGGGACTTGAGGAGCTTGTTCCTTCTACCCTGAGCAGAGTCTCAGAGAAGATCTAATGCTTTGAAGAGACACACTGTGACTCGTGTCACAGGCTTTGTCAAAGCACTCTTCGAAGGCATGTGTCTGTGACACCTTGTGGCTCATCCTCTGTGTCCACCTCCTAGATTACCTGCCAGCCAAGTTCTAGCCACTTAGAGATCCCTGAAGAAGCCCTGGGTCAGCCACACCTTGCAAGTTCCTGGCAATACTGGTGCCGAAACACTGTGAACCAAACTGAGTTTGAGAACGTGTTCAGAATGTTTCTCTTCCTACAAAGCTACGGCCACCCTACCAAAGTGGACGAAACCATCTCTGCCTCACAAAATCATGTCCAAGAACAGAGGATGAGGCGTGGCCTAAAAATAAACCCAAACTCACCATTTTGGCAAATTCAAAGCTTTTCTGTGCCCTTCCAGCTCTGTGGATTTAGTTGCGCCTGCCTGGCTGCACGCTGAGTTCCACCGCATAGTGCACACAGCGCGCTGGCTGTCTGCTGCCCTGTGACATCACAAGGCCTGCTGGGCCGGCACTGCAAGGGATGAGGTGTGGGGTCCTGGACCACACAGCGTGGGCCCAGCAAGTGCTGCCATGGTGTCGGCAGTGGAAAGGATAAATACATCCTCCTCCTTGGATAATGCACACTCCAGACTTTGGAGGAAGGATTTGTGGGTGTAGTAACAGCATCGAGTGCGTTCCAGTGGCATGTTGGACACCCGGGTCAGAGGAGACGGGACTGAGAGCACTAGCTGGGGCTCAGCCCGCAGTGCTCTTGGAGGCCACCACCATGCTGGAAGGATGTTTGGAGCCTCACACAAGTCACTGGGGCAATGAGGAGACAGGTTTTCTCTTCCACTCAGGTAGCTCTACATGTTCAGCCGCTCCAGAGTCGACCCGAAGAACACTGTGCACCAGGATGCAACAACCCAAGGAAGGGTCATCCGTTCCAGTGGAACACACCAACCCCTTCAACCAGGATGACACTGATCCGTGGAGGACGCCCACCTGAACCAGGATGGAAATACCCTAAGAAGTCCTCACACATTCAGCTTGTATGGAGCCAACTCAGGCAGAAAGGAACTGACCCAGGATGCACCCATTCAGCGAAAATCAAACTGACCTGAAAAGGTTCTACCTCTCACCAGAAAGGAACTGAACCAAGGACAGTCACCTATCCAACCAGGACAGAAGTAACCCAAGGAAGCTTCCATCTAAGCAGAGGGAACTGACCCAAGGACACTTTACTCATTCAACCAGTATGGACTAATCCAGGGAGATTCTACACATTCAGGCAGGACAAGGCCAACCTAGTGAGTATTCCATACATTGAACTAGGATGGGACAGAACTAAGAAAGCTTCGTCCATTCAGCTGGGACAGAATGGACCCATTCATCCAGGACAGAATTGATCTGGGGAAGACTCTAGACATCCAGCCAGACAGAGCCAACCTGAGGAAGACTCCACACATTCAACTGGGATAACCAACCCGAGGAAGATCCACCCACTTGTTCAGGACAGAACTGATTAATTCAAGCAGCATGTAGCTGCTCTGAAGAAGACTGGCCAGTTGAAATAGGGTGTGAATGCTCCCGAGGAACGTTCATTCATTCAACCAGAGTGGAACCAGCCCGGGGGTTATACCCATTCAACAGTGGTCTGGGGTTATTTTTAGGACTTCATTAACTCTTATTTTTGCCCCATAGTACAATATACACACTGATCATACTCTCTCTCTCTCTCTCTCTCTCTCTCTCTCTCTCGGTTTACCTTTGTTCTTCAACCTGCAGTTTGTAGTATGATCGATAATTTGTAAGGTATAAAATTAGCTTTTAAAAATCCCTGATGATTTCACATACACTAAAGCTATAACTTAAGATTGCACAGAGATGTTTGTTTGGTAGTACAGTATTATTTTAAGAAGTCTGTGATTCTGAACTCAGGTGTTCAACTCTTTGATTTTTTTCTTAGAATTTCATTATATTTTCAACTAGTATGCTGGGTGAATTTGCAATTTAATTACACTAGGTTACCAAATGACATTTTATTTATCAGCTTAATAAGTAGCCTTTACACAGATCTTTATTGTAACACTAAAAAACAATGGCTCCCACGCCTCAGAAGAAAGTTGCTATTGGTTATAAGCCTAATCTCATTATTCTTGAGGCCAAAAGGTCATAATTTGTCTTCTGCAGTAGAAATCTTTCTTTGGAATGTAATGTAAGCTTCACAGAAGTAATTATAATTGTTTTCCAAATATTTTATACCTGAATTCCCTTTGATAGAGGTCATAAGTGCTTTTTTTTAAATGTATTTAGTGCAGGGTCTATAGGGTCTCACTACACAGATCGGACTCCTAGGGATCCTCCTGTGTTCAGCCTCCCAAGCGCTGGGATTACAGGGCCTGGTCTCAGTTGCTGTCACAGCACACTGGTGGCAGGGGTGGGGTGGGGTGGGGGTGGTGGCACAGCATAAGTGCTATAATTTAAACTAATCAAACTTTTGCTCTTACCTTCTATACTATTAAGGATTTTTTTTTCTCCAAATGCCCGCAAGGCTTGTTTAGCTGGCTGGAGGGTTGTGGGGGTCGAACTACAGCAACCTGAGGCTGACAGCTTTGTGGAAGCAGCCACTTAAAGAACTGAGCTAGGGCCAGGACCCCACCTTTTATACTATTTTTGGTGATTATCTTATTTTTTGCTTTGACAAAAATATGTAAGTTACGGGGCCTTCCAAGTGCATTTGCCAGAATCTAGCAAAGAAGCAGCCTGGTTCAAAGGCATTTGCCTTTGGAAATTGATTCATAAGCAAATATAATCTGGAAACACAATTTATAAGGATATTTAAAGTAGTATTTATGACTTTCTCATTTCATAAACTTCAAATGTTAATCAAGTTAAGTTTAAGTTTCAGGATGACAACGCATTTGCAATCCTTTGTATAAATGCTGTGATGGAAGGGAGGGCAGCAGCAAACAATTAAGATGCATTAGGTCCATGTACCAACTCCCTGTGACGCGTGCAATCACGTACTATAAACAGACTAATAATAAAGAAACAAAAATTAAAAAAGAAATATGCTGTCTAGCCATGAGTAGTCAGACGGCACCCACCTGTACAATGTGATTTAAAAAATACAGTTTATGTTTAAAATTCCATCACAGTAAGAGCCATATTTCCCCTAATCCCCGCGACACTTCCCTGGCCTGGCCTTCCGCTCTTGCCACTCTGACGCACTTCCGGAACCCTCTTTCAGGCCTTCATTGGCGCTGTCCTGGCGCCTCGATGTTCTGCATCATTCAAAGCTTTCACTTTTCACGGTCATTCTGACGCTGGGACAGAGCCAGGGTGGCGCGCTGCAGACCTGGAGTGAGGGCGGGAGGACGCGGCGCTGCCCTCATACCCGCCTTCCTGCTGGACGGCCCTTGGCAGGGGCCGTACTCCATAAAGCCACTCGGGAAAGAGGACTCCAGGACTGCTTCAGAAAGTAGCAAGCACAATGGAGTGTGTCTGAAAGAAGGACTCTCAAGCGGGATGGATGGTAACGTGCCTTTCGCTGCAACTTTTCAGTTTAAATGTTCGCCATATATTTTGATTACACCTCTTGGCTACACAACAGTGCGATTTCTGGCGAGACATTCCCCACGCTGTGAGCAGCAGGGGCTCCACGCGAGACAGGAAGGTGCTGTGACCTGTCGCCGGGCAGCCCGGAACAGCCACCGCGGGGCCTTCAACTCTGTTCTGGAAGACGGGCACTCGGGAGTTTCCTGTTTTAATCTCGCAACACGTCCTCCACCCTCCAGGCTGTCGTGGAATATCTTTTTCCCCAAGCACACGTCTACGAGGCATTGCGACTACGTAAGTGTGCACAGAACGCCCGGCAAGCTTGTGAGCGGTACTACGCAAAGCGCAATTCTGCCGCCTCCGCGCGGGCTCCGTGCGGCTGCGGGGTCTGCTCTGATCTCAGCCCCCGCGCAAGCCCAGGGCTGCTGCATGTCCTGATTCCTTCCTGAAGTGTGGCTGGAGCTGTTTCGGTGCTGGGACTGTTAACCTCTGCGGCCGCGTGGCAGGTGGCACATGGCAGCCCTTGCTCCCGGGTGGGGGCGTGGCCACCGAGGCCCACGGGGTCGGCGCCGGCCACCCCGCCAGGCCCAAGCCGGCTTTACTTTAGGCAGCTCTGAACCCCGAGAACGGAGGTGCGGCTGCTCAGGCAGCCTGCTCGTGGTGAGCTAGAGTGGTGGGCACTTGGGGCGTGGAGGCCGAGAAGCACCGTTACCGCAGAGCAGAGCCGTCTGCAACTAGTGTGGGCCTCCTTACCCCTGAAGAAGCCGCAGCGCAAGGAGGGCTCGTGGCTTTCCTGACACCACACAGACGGGGCCCAGCGAGTGGTTCTCGGGACAGCATAAACCAGGGATGCCAGCGCCGGTGGTCAGGCCCTGTGCGGCGTGCCCTGCCCTGCGGCCACCACTGTGCGCCCAGGGTGCCGGCTGCGGGCCCTACGGGTCCCCCTCTCCCCTTGTGGCCAGCAAGGCCCCCGCTATCACTGTCAGGAGCCACCTGGAGGACAATGCTGCCTTTCTGCCAGCCAACTGCAACCCAGGCCAACAGTTCCAAAACTCCAACTAAAAAAAGAACAGCCAGCCAAAACCCTGTGCTAGGGGATCCATGTAAGTCATGAGTTGTGAACTCCTGTGTTAGGTGAGAAGGAACCAGCACCGCCCTGAGACAGACAGGAAGTGCCTCTTCAGAGCTGCCAACAGGGTCGGCATTAACAGCAACTCAATCCAAAAGCTGTGCTGAAAAAGCCCAGTGGGGAGCCAGGGAAATGACCGCTGCCTGAATCACCCTCACAGTCCCAGTCTCCCAAACTTCTGCCAAGAACTCCAGAAGAAAAAGGCCAGCGCGTGAGCGGGTGGGAAGGCACAGGGCTGGGAATTCACAGCGGGGGTGCTAGAACTGCCCGTGGACACCACCGGACGCCCTGCTCAGGGCTCATCCGGGTGCAAGAACCTCGAAGCCTGAGCCCACGGTAGGGGAGGCAGAGGCGTCCTGATGGCAGGAGATGGCAGCGTTCCTGGAGTGCGGGTGAGTATTCTACCTGCTCGGGCGTGAGTGAAGGAACACTGACCGTGTGTGCAGGAGACCACCAAGCTGGTGGCTGGCCACTAGGGCTGGGGGCGCGGACCAGCATTAGGTGAACTCCCACGAGAACACTGTTTCCATGCATCAGAAGCTGCTTACGCCCAGATCCAAGCAAAGCCACAGGAGAGACAAGGCCATGGGCTTCCTTCTCTTGGGGCAGATGAAGCTAGTGTCCGCAGCACCTCCGGGAATCCCTGCTGCAGTGCCCAGGCTCTGCTGGCTCCTCCAGCAAGCCCAGGGCAGGAGCGCAGGGCACGACCGCAGGACCAGAGGAGTAGGCCAGCGGCCAGCTCCCGGGGACTGCATGCCCCTCGTGCTGCCTGGACTACGCAGTCAGAGCACAGCTCGCCCCGCCTGGGTGAGGGGCCGGTGCTCCTGCACTCGCCACGCTGTTCCCACACAGGAAGCAAGAAAAGCCAGGCCGAGAACAGTTCCAGGAGCTGGAGCTAAGAGCCAGGCGACCTGAGCTCAGCCTTATCTGCAGCGTGAGTGGGGTGCCCAAATCGTGGCTTCCCGGTGCAGCTGAGCAGGCCTCCGCCCCTGCCACACTGCCTGGCACTGGAGGCCAGGGGGTCGCCTGTGTCTCTGCCGCTCGAGTGGAAGGCCTGTGGGTGGGCATCCGACACGCAGCACCGTGGATGCGGTGGGCACCCGCGCAGCCACAAGTGCTCCCACCACCCGCTGGCGTTTGCTGGGCAGATGTGGCCGCACAGGGCTGCCACTGCTGGCTCGCGGATACCACCATAGGATGGCATGACGGCAGGGATCCACTGCCCGTCGAGGGGGGACATGGCTCTGGGCACGCGTGCCCTAACGGCACCACACGCACCCAGGCCCGGGGTGGCACCCAGGCATCCCAGGAGGCTCAGGTCTCTGCAGCACAGGCTTCCTCCTCCCCCAGCTCGGGTCTTCAGGCCCCGCCCGTCGTGGCCCACGGGCCAGTTCCATCCCACTGCAAGTCTGAGGAGCCCAGAGAGTCCTTCCATGATGCCTCCCCTGAGCAAGGACTCTGCGGAACCGGACCAGGAGCCCTCAGCTCTTGTGACAGAGCACTGTCGGGTGCTCCACGCTTCAGGAGTGTCAAGAACCTCAGTCTTGTATATCCTTCCTTGGTGAGCATGGGGCTTCGCCCCAGACAGGTGGGGCGGCCTTGAAGTCTTGTTCCTCTGTACCAGGGCCTGGGGCTGGGTGTGCGCCTAAGTGGAGTGGGAGCCCCAGGGCTGACTCTGAGGCCTGGAAGGGGCACGAGTGGAGGGGTCAGGGGCCGCAGCACCATGCAGCTGACCCTCCTGCCCCGTTCCTTCCCTTGTGGTGGAGCTGCGATTCAGCTCTAACTCTGCTGTTTGTCTCCGCATCTCCATGCTCCCTGAGGTCGCTAGGACCCAAGCACCAGGCAGGATTTGGAGTTTCTTCGGGTCCTGAGCCCTCAGATCCCATGTGGGGCTCGGAGGCCAGCCAGGGAAGGTCTCGCCTGGCAGGCTGCCCAGCCCAGCAGGACTCTGTTGCACTGCCTGCCTCCTGAAGGGAGAAAAGGCTCTTACTGAGGAGCAGACAAGTTTCTCCGGGGTCCAAACTCCAGTTTCGGCACCTGGAGCAGCTGCTTGCAGAGTGTTCTGCTTGCCTTCTAAGGAGGCTTTTTCCATGTAAGACCAAGCCTAGTGTATTTCCTTTTCCTAGTGGGTGGGCGCCATGGTGAAGGTGACCTGCGCATTCTTGGTTACTGACGGATGCCTCAGCAACCTCTCTGACCTCTGCAGGCACGGAGGCTGAGCTCCCGCCCTGAGGCCTGGAAATCCTCCTCCTGCCTGGGCATGAGCCCCCGGCAGGACCACAGCCTCTGTTCCTGGCTCTCTGCAGTGTCAGGCCTTCGGTGAAGCTAAGCATCAGGACTGACCGCAGCACACAGGTGAGTGGTGTTGGCACACAGTGACCTGCCCAGCCTCATGAGCGTGGAGACTGAGGGGAGACACTGGGGAGGGCGGGGAGGCAGTGCCCGGTGCCCAGCTCTGCGAGTGTAAGTGCACTGAGTTTTACACCTGTAGAGGTGTGTATGCACATATAACTACAACACACTAGAATTATTGTTCTGCAGCCAAAGAAAATAACTAGAAGAGAAACCTGTGGTTGAATTCAGTTCTCAGAATAACTATACAGTGTATATATCACCATGACAATTTTCAGAAATGAAGCAAAGTATTGAAGACACCATAATGAAATAACCATGGTAAATGGCAGGAGAAATCAAATTTATATCATCCGAGCTGAGCCCTGAATCCCAAAGCTGTGGAGAGACTGGGTGCCCATCACAGCTTGTCCTTCATTAGCTGAATACCTGTACTGTCCATCCTGTTGCTTTAATGAAGGAGTTTTTACAGGTTGTGCTTCATGATATAGGAAACTAGAAGGTAAGGGAGTTAAAAGATAACAGGGAAAACTGGCAAATATCTAGGTGAAGCTGAAGAAACATTGATACTATATAAACTAACTGCAGTGGATTTCGGACTGGTGGCCAACTTGTCACACCCAGCTGAACTGCACTAGTGTGGTGCTGGTGTGGCAGCTTCCCAGGGCTGTTGCCAGCAGCACGAGAGGCAGGCTTGGAGAAGCAGGCGAGGCTGGGAGGGATGCTGTTTGGGGCAGCTGGTGGAGGCTGCAGGTTCTCCTGGGCTGTTTTGCAGGAGGATCTTGTTGTACTGGCTCTCTGAGGAACTTGGCTGTTCTTGTTGAAGAAGGACTATGGGACCTTGTTGCCACTGAGAACGACTGGAGTTCACTCTGGGCAAGCGCTGGTCCTCTTTCGAGCATGGCTTCCTGGCTCCAGAGGGGAGATGGTCAAACGCAGCCTCCTGAAGAAGCTTGTCGTGCTGGCTTTCCTGATGGCAACTCAGCTTCCCTCATTGCTGGAGGAGCTCAGTACCTCTCTGTTGCTGAGGGTGCTGGGGCACTGTTGGGGGAGCTCGGGTGCTTACCCTGAACTTTGCTTTTTGGCTCCAGCTCAGATCCCTCAGCGTGCTCATGCAGATCCTCCATCCTGGGGGCACAGACTTTCTGGCTTCTGAGCTCTGGGCCGCCCCAGCGCAGGTCTGTAAGGCGGGCTTGCATGAGACCTCGCCGGGCTCCAGGCCTGCAGCTGGGCCTTGAGAGGCATGTTTATGAGCTCTCGGTCTTCAGCTAGACTCACGCAGGATGTCAGGATCCAGGCCCTTAGCTGGGTTCTTTGGTCTTCAATGTGTGGACAGATTTCCTGCACTCTTTGTATATGACTCCTCTTGTGATTATAAAATAATTTTATAAAATGTGCCCTGTGTTGTATTGTTCTCCTTGCAAAAACCCAAAAGCATGACATTAACCAAAAACGATTATGACTCCTTGGAAGCATCAAGACACAAGATGTGGCCAAACTTTTGAACACTGATAAGGTGTGATCAAACTAAACCACAAATGTTTAAATTTTAAAAATGCGTTACATTAGGGCTGGCCAGATAGCTCAGCGGACTACAGTGCCTGCTTAGGCAGAGCAGAGAGGCTGGGGTTCAATCCCCAGAGTGCTGTGCCAGCCCTGCCCCCAGGTGCGCGAGACTGGGTGGTGGCTGAGAGCAGGAGAATCACTCCGAGTTAGATCTGTATAGTGAGCCCTGTAGACCCTGTACTAAATGCTATATATATATATTACATTAAAAGACATACTGCTACCCCCCAAAAATATTCAAACATAGACCCCCACCCTTCTCACTCTTCCTCTGTCTCCCTGTCTACGAGGTGACAGCTGATCTGCATCTGATGAATCACCCTTTGAGACGAAGTTCTTTAAACCCGACGCTCGTGTTGTGTGACAGCCCGGGCCTATGTACCTTCTGTACTAGCCGTGGAAACACGTCCTGGCCTAGCAGTTTCCCTTGCTGACTGATACAGACTGAAAGCCCACGTGCAGTCCTGTTTGCCCCAGACAGAGGACAGGTGATGTGAAGATGGCCCGTGTGCACTTGCTGCATCTTGCAGCTCGGGCCGAGCAGGGGGCCCTTCCTGGCCAGGGCGCCGTCGGGAGTGAAGCTGCTCTAGCCAAGTCTGCACGCTGGAAAATCTGGTTCTGTGCCAAGCCAAAGACAGAGGGGCGTGGACTTGGCCGCAGGAAAATGGCGCTCAGTGGCTCACACCTCCTGTGGCTCTGGTCCAAAGTGGCTGCCAGGGACACGCCAGCCTCCACCACTCAGCCACTGCTTCCAGCTCACCACTCTTCTGCGCTACAGGCCCGCAGGTGTCACACTTTGGCGTGAGTCCTCATGTGTGTCCTTGATGGCTCGGCCTTCCCGCAGGCTGTTCCCATGCCCATAGCCTCCCCAGATGGTCTCTGCTCTCAAGTACCCCCTTCCCAGCTCCCCAGGGCACATGACCCTGCGGGGTCCTGTTTCCAAAAAGCAAACATCTATCTGTGACTTCTGGCCTAGCAAGTGGCAGGACATAAGCTGTGCACCTTTTCTCTGGCACACAAGCCCCAAGTGTCCCTGTAGTCTCCCAGTTGCTGCCTCTGGCCTTAGGCTGTCGGCTGGCCTACCTGAGGGCTGGTGTGTTTGTGGGTGGCTGTCTGTGCCCTGCTGGAGGAGCTCCTCACCCAAGGTGGAGGGCGCAGCCCTGGCGGGAGCCCCTCATGGCCCCTACCCCCTCCTTGGGGTTGCACAGCCTGCACACACAGGGCGCCACAAGGTCTGAGCTGGGGGTGGACAGTGGACAGCCACACCCACCGAACAGTGTAGACACAGAGCTTCCTGTGCTCATGGGGCAGTGGCCATGAGGGCAGAGGATGGGGCAACCTCGCCTGTACTTTCACCCCGCATGTCACAGGCAGGGCCACGTGCAGGCCTGTGTGCACAGGGCTGGAGAAGCACATGGGGCCTGCTGAGTGCACCAGGCAGGGTCGGGTGGCTGCAGGGCCGGGCCTGCGTGGCGTCCAGGTCAGGCAGGCCTGCATCCTCGGTCAAGGTCTCTGTTGGCAGCAGATGGGTGAGTGCCCCTGTGCAATGTCACTCCTGAAACCCGCCGGCTCTGAGTGGCACACAGCAGCTTTGTGTCCCCATCAGGTCCTCCCTGCATGAGCGTGGAGTGGACTTCTTGCTTGCACTGACTCCATTTTCAAAGCAGCCCAGCTGAGCCCTCCACTCACCGTGTCACTGTTGGCTGCAGACCAACAGCGTTCCTCACCGGGCAGAGGCGTGAGCACCGGCTTTTCTCAGGATCCAGCAGCGGAAAGCACCTGCCAGCCCTCCTGCTGCGCGGGCGGGGCTGCTGCGCTTTCTTCCTTCAGTAAAAGGAGTTCTGGGGCTCAGGCTGCCCCACCTTCCTGGGGTCTGTGCATGCTCCCGCCAGTGCTCACAGCCCTGATGGAGTTGGGTCAGGGAGGGGGGAGTGCGGGTGTGGCAGAGAGGAGAAAACAACCTTTGAGACACGTCCCAGGGACCAGTTAGAGGAGGACGGCAGCTGGGGCATCGTGACAGGCGCACGTGGTTCCCGTGATCGGGTGCACGTGCTGTCCTCATTTCCTCCTGGCAGCCGAACACTGAAGGGGCCGGGCTCTGCATGCTGGGGACAACAGACCCGCCAGGTCCCTCACAAGGTGGGGGTGAGAGTCGACCCTGCTGGGACACATGGCAGCCTGTGTGTCTGCATGCACATGCCTCCGTGTGCATACACACACACGCACACCCCTGCACGTGAGCCTCCAGGCCTCTGTCGGCAGGCACTGTGTCTGTCCCAGGGCAGGGGAAGCTCTGCAGATGGCTGTGTCCGGGGACCTCACTGTGTCCACCACCCCAGGAGCTCTTGCCTGAGGCCCTGCATCCCCACGTCTCTCTCTTCCCTCGCAGTGTGCAAGCCCACGCAGGGCCTGGGCAGCTCAGGCTCAAGCTGCGGAAGAGCTTGGGGTCCGATCCAGCACAGGGCGTCCCGGATGGCCTCTCCCACCCCCCTGCAGGGCCTCTGGCTGGCCTCATATCTGTCCTCTGTGCCCACTTCCTTGTCAACGTTAACGTCCCCAGCTCAGGGCTTGAGTGCAACTTGCAGGTGACAGGGTGCTCACCCACCTCGTGCTCCCAGGCCAGGCCCAGGGGTCTGTCACGACCACCTGGTGCCCCCCGCTGCCCCCGCCTGCCCACCCTGCGCAGGCCTCAGCCCTCCACCCTCCCTTCTGCCTGTGCCTGGCCTTTGATTCTCTGCAGTTTTAGCAGACTCGGTGCCTCTGATGGTGCTGGCTCACTGTCCCAGGGGCCGAGCATGAGCCTCTGGTGTCCTCTGACACCTGACATGTGGGCCCCAGAGCTGCAGCTGAGGTCACGGGGCTGGTGGAGAAGGGTGTGCCCTAGAGCCGAGTCTGCATGGCTGAGGCTGGGAGGGCTCCTGGCAGCTGAGAGGCTGTCCCGGGCAAGGCACTGAGGTCTGTCCCTCAGAGCAGGCCTAGAGGCCTGCAAGTCACAGCTGGCGTCTGCAGTGAAGTTAGGGGTGCAACCCAGAAATCTCAGGGAAACCCCGACCTCTTCACTGCTATAGACACCAATACATGGCTTCAGGCCAGTCTTGCTTCCTCAGTACAGAAATAAAACCCTAAAGTGGACCTGTCCCGTTAAGTCCATCGGTGAATGGACAAGGAGCTGGAAAGTCTTCCTTTCCCAAGGCATGACACTTGTGTCATATGCCCGGGAGACGTCCCCAGTGCATCTGAACTGCTGGAGTGAGCTGGGGCGGGGCACCTCCTGCTGGAAGGGTCGGGCGGCTGGGGGTCTCAGTCCAGGGCCAGGGACACACTGGCGGGGTGGCAGGCTGCCCCCTTTTCCTGGCTGGGGTCAGCACAGTTGTGTCCAGGAAGTGCCCCGGCAGGACGTCTGTGAGCCTTCAACGTCACCGAGCTGCGGGGCCATGGTGGCTGCGGCTGCTTCTGAGTGGGGAGGCCCCTTAAGTCAGATGAGCACGATTCCCAGGAGAGGACTCATGCTTGCCTGCTGGGGCACTGACAGCCGTGTGGGGCGGTGACCCAGTAGAACGCTTCGGTGTGCCCCGTGTGGGGACGCTGTCAGCATGGGCAGACCCTGCCTCGAGACGCGAGTGGCTTTAGCTTGCGCAGCTGCCGGTCTTCTCAGTGCTGGGCCTCAGGTAACAGGTGCCTAATATTTCTTCAGTATTTAATCTGCTACTTTCCTTTTTATAGTGCTTCCTCAGTTTACGAACTTAATCCATTCCAGATTTCTGGTCGCAAACTGAGTTGGACAAGAAACAAATCAAATTTCTCCGTAAGGTCAACGCTGAACCCAAACACTGAATTTGATGCGGCTCTTATCCAACTCGGATTTGTGACCAGAATCGTGGAAAGAACCAAGTTTGTGACTGAAGGACCACTGCACTTTACAATGAGCTTCCGGACGCACAACGTGGTCTGTACAGCAGCTCCGTGAGCACCCTGGACCATCGCCCTCACCGAGCTTCACCCTGCGCTCAGGGACCTGGGCTCCTCTGGGGCTCACAGGGACAGGTCCCGGGACCCTGGAGAGTCCAGAGGCTGACAGTGAAATGCTCCGGGTCTGCGTGTGACCTGAACATGCCCCCAGTGGAGCTCAGCTGTCTCCAGGGGACCCACAGGGCCGAGTACCGTGGAGAGGCTTCGGGAACCGTCATGCTGTGGCGTTCAGGAGCAATGATAAATAAAGGTTTGTGCATGCTCAGTACAATGCTTTCTGTACCAGGAATTGAACTCAGGACCCTGCACTTGCCAGGCAGGTTCTTATGCCAATGAGCTTATCTCCCTGGCTCCAGCACAGAAAGTGTTTTAGGAGGTCTCTTATCTGTGCCCAGTGGCATTGTTCGTGGAACACCCATGTGCTGTCAACGGGCCATTTAGCTGGCACATCCCGGGCTCCCTAGGAGGGCTTTCTCTGTGGCCGTCTGAGGTGTGGCTCTGATGGACTTACAGTGACTGCTGCTTGGAGGAGCCGCACCCCCCATATTCCAGGCCACTGTACCCACCCGATGCCGCTTCTCCCACCTGACATTCAGCAAGCTCCTGCGAGAGCCAACAGGCTCAAGGGGCAGGGCCAGCGACGCTGGGGCAACGCTCAGCTCTGTCCGCTCCCCCAAGCTCAGAGGAGGCCAGGATTCTCAGCCAGCGACCCATCTTGCTTTGGAGCTTTCAGAGACAGAGCGAGCTGTGGAACAAGAGCTTGGTGTCCTGAGGGGGCCCGAGGGGGACACCATCCTCTGGCTTTCTCCTGCGACAACTCCCTGGACTCAGGAACAACTATCACAGCAGCGCCAGCATAGCACAGGGCAGAAACCTGGCCAGCAGTCACAGGGTCATCCCTGTGCGACACGCAGGAGACCCAGAAGACGCCTGCCTCAGCCTCATGACCGAGATATGGGAAGTGCGGAGCTGCGCTGGGAAGAATAAAATTTGTTATTTATTCCTGATCAGCTGTAACAACGTTGGGACTGTCCCCGACTTCCTCCCTGCTCCCTCCGCCCATTTGCCCCTCCCCTCCCCTCCTCCGCTGTTCCTTCTCCTCCCTTCCCTTTCCTTCTGCTTTCCTACTTCATCTTTGTTTTTTTCCTTTATAGTGCGTCACCTCGCCACACTTTTCTGTTGGGTGCACATCACTGCCTAGGACAGCATCACGCTCCCAGGTGTGCACTCTGGCAGGGCACCACCCGCTGCTACCGCCCTCTCACCCGGTCCACACATCCCAGCCGGACAGGAACAGCCCGTGTCCTCAGAGGTGAGTGGGTGTGGACAACGAGGTCTGCGTGGGAAACCCCGCCTCACGACAGAGCCAGGAGGGGGCAGAGGCAGCGTGCGGGGGTGGTGGTGGTCGGAGGACGTGGTTTGGGGCTTGTGGGGGATCAGGTGCTTCCCAGTGTAATGTAAGACTGAGGCTGCTGAGGGCATGTAGTGTCCTGGGAGACGGCACAGACGCGGCCCGAAAGTTCTCAGCGCAGAGCACCCAGGACAGGAAGGCTGCGGGCTGAGCCGCACCATTCAGCTGCCTCACGGGCACACGTGGGCCTAACTTCGCGCCGAGGCACTTTTTATTGCCAATTATAACTTTCTAAAGTCACAAAAATAAAAAAGCAATAAAATACAGTGCTTTCCTCGGAAGAGGCTGGGCACTGGCTGCAGGGCTCCTGCTTGCCTGCTGCTCGGGAGCCAGGCCCAGCAGGAGCAGGCACTGCTGCCCTAGTGGCCAATGCCCTCCGGGACTCGCCCTCTCCTGCATCTGTACTGTGCCGACCTGGTGTCCCTGCCCACTGCAACCCACTATGCCCCTCAAAAGGGAAGGCAGGACCTGCAGGCCCCGTAGCCAGTGGCCACCGACCCCTCCTGTTGCTTTCGCCCAAAGCCTCGGGACCCTGGTTCATTTTCATAGCCACCGACCATTGTGTGGCTAGGGTGTAGGAAGGGCCCACAAACACGTCCTGTCCCTAAACAGTGTGGAATGTCCTCACAAAGCACACACGGGTACCCCATACGAGGCAGGGATGCCGTATCTCAGCACGTGCTGTGTTCCCACTGGCTCTGCACACGACGGCTCGAACACGGAAGCCACCCAAGCAGCTGTGCACGTGTGCAGGTGGTCCAGCCACACCCTGGAGTGCCACTCAGCCCTGATGAAGGGTGCGCCAACAGGCTGCCACGTGGAGCACTCCCAAAGACAGTCATGGCAAGATGCCCCTCCAGTGAGGGGCAGGGAGTGGGGTCTGGGGGTGCTGCTTCAGTCAGGGAAGATGGCAAGCTGCATGCCAAATGATGGTGAGAGTGGGGCCACACAAGCGTGTTTATAACACCACTGCCCTGTGTCACAGGCTGAGCCCAGGCACAGCACCCTCGGCGTGCCAGCCCTGAGGCATGGCTTCTCTGCCACCATCTCTGGCATGCCTGGAAGCCACCTCAGCCTGCCCAGTGCTGGAGCTGGGCCTCAGGCCAGCACTGGAGTCCTGACCCCTGTGCCACCCCAAGCTCTGCCTCCAGGGACGAGGCTCTAGGTGACACCCCATCTGTCACTCTGACGTCGGTTGCAGAGGAAAGCTGGCACCATTGCCAGGTCTCCTCTCCACACCTGCACACAGAGCAGTGTGTGGGTGGGCACTGCCGGGTTTCCACGAGCAAAGCCCGCATGCACTATGATGCCCATGGCAGCCTCTGAAGGCGACTCATGCAGACAGTGGGCGCGGGCTCTGCTGTGGGGTACAACTCAGCTCCAAAGAGGAAGGGAGCTCTGCCACAGGATACCACAGGCATGAGACGTGCACATGGCTGAACTCTTGTCCCAGGAGACAGACAGCCCTCCTCTTTCAGAGAGGAGGCAAAACGCTGCCCTTTCTCCCTGCAAGAGGCGGCTCATGCATGGCACCAAAACGGGAGCCTGGGGCTCCCAAGGCTGCTGGTGAACACAGCGAGGCCAGTCCCCACCACGAGCAGCCCAGGTCCCCTCTGTGGCCCTCCCCACATGGCCAGCCAGGCCACAGACCTGGCTGTGAGCTGACACCGAGGTCCCCATGCCCGAAACGCTGCCCCTCTTGACTCCACCTTTTGCAAGTTTCCATAAGTTTAAGCCCAAAGCAAACTCTTTTGGGCTGTGATTTCTTTAGAAGCAGCCACACTCTCTAGGCCCCGCCGGGTTGCTCTTCACGCTGACCCAATGAGCCACAGGCTCAGGGTCTGAGGGTGGGAGACCAACTTGAATGTAGGTGGGCAAGCCAGCCCCAGAGTGAGCCACCCACAGCCTCTGCGAGCCGGACTGGGCGTGGAGGACCACGTGGGCAAGCCCCCTCCACAGGCAGAGCCTGGGCCCCTGGGCTCTCTCTGAGTGCTGCTTGATGCTGGGTGATCAGCACAGTGATCATCTGTGGTGGGCGAGAGTGACGTCCCCATGTGACTGACCGGCGCGGGAAGGCCGGATGTGGCCACCACCCAGAGTGCCGTGGGAGCAAGTGCAGGA
Organism: Tympanoctomys barrerae; assembly: GCA_002564285.1. Classification (NCBI taxonomy): domain Eukaryota; kingdom Metazoa; phylum Chordata; class Mammalia; order Rodentia; family Octodontidae; genus Tympanoctomys; species Tympanoctomys barrerae. The sequence continues at coordinate 16,514 of NDGN011454638.1, forward strand.
CCGCACTGCCCAGCAGCTGAGAGGGCTGTAGCTCCCCTGGAGGGAGCAGCGGGGATCAAGGGAAGGGCCTCTCCACGTCGGCCTCCGCCCATCACCGAGGGCTCCCAGGTGTCCAGCACAGCACCTCTGAAAGCAGTGTGGCCCCACTGCCTCAGTTCCTTTGGGACCCTGTCATGGCCACGGGGCCTGGCGAGAATGCAGAGCGGGCCCATGTGGCATCTGCACCCTACCTCGGTCCTCTTCTGTGGGCCCCGGGAAGCTGAGGCCCGGCTGGGCCAGGTCTCCACCTTCTTCCTCTGCAAAGACAAAAACAAAGTCACACTTGCTGTGGCTCTGGCATGGCCTACAGTCTCTGCGTGAGCACACTGGTTCACCACAACCAGCGTGGCATAGTGCCCAACCTTGCCTCCCGCGGGCACACTGCAGAGGTATTACGTCATTGTGTCCAGGGACAGGCCTGGGCACTAGTGCCCCCCCCTCCCCTCTCCACATACACTGTCCACTCAACCACCCATGGGCTTTAGCTGTGGGCTCTGTGTGCTGCTGACACACAGGTGGGTCGGGGCCCCAGAGACTCTGTCTGCCCTGGGAAGTGTTTTATAGAAAACATCACTCAAGTTTTCCAGCATAAATCAGCTGCAGCCATTTCTGCACCGTCAGCAGGCATCCTACAGAGCCACCCGGCCTAGACCACACCGTGGAGAGCACCAGGCCATAGACGGCCGTGTTCCCATTTGTTCAGAGATGTCACGGGCAGTGCCCAGCAAGCACAGTTTCCATGGAGACAGCTTCGTCTGGTGTGTCTTTGAAAACAGATGCATGGTAGTTGAGTTAGGATGCAATGTGGAGGCCAAGTGACAATGACACATTCCCCATCAGGTCTTCATATTCCCCCAAGTTCACACACAGACAGACAGACACACACAGACAGACAAGGGTGCAAGCCTCTACAGAGTGCATGTGAGCTGTGTGCCAGTGTCCCATATTGCATGACAGGAGCGAGCGCTTTGCTGACGGCCGGGACAGAGCACGCGGACACAGGAGGGTGGTGGAGCTGCACACAGAACGGGGCTGGTGCGGGGCCTGTGGCGTGGAGAAGGCAGGGACGTGGTCACACCAGGCATCCCAGGGCTGGCAGTGGCCTCCAAGCCCCTTCCTTTGCGCTTCTCGTCCATCAGGCCGAGAGAACCCAAGGCCAGGACTCCCTACCTCAGGCAAGACTTGCAGCAGGAGAAAGATGGCCAGGGAGTTCCTGGGACGGGTCCACATCTGGTGCTGCCTCTGAGGCCGAGGGGCACCTGTCTGTGTTGGTGTGACAAGTGGCTCCTGTGCCCCCACCCCAGGGCCAGCGGGCACCTTCTGCCTGGCCAGAGCCCAGGGTTTTGTGGGGCTGTGCCTCACCCCAGTGCACACCACTGTCAGCCCAGCACCCAGGCCTCCTGCACTGATCTGCTGGGCAGTGTGGGCAAGACACATCGGAAGGCATGGGGCCCCTGAGAGAGGCCCTCAGCTGTGCGCCCCCCGCCGCCTCCTCCGTCTGCAGGCTCCGCTTTGACTGTGCTCATGTGAAGAGAAACTACGTTGCTACCCTGAAAATGAGAGGACAAGCAGCTCCTGGGCCACAGGGGCTGCCTGGCTGGGGTAGGGGACCGTGGCTCTGCGAGCCTTGTTCAGGTGCTGGGATGCCAGGGCTTCAACCTCTCCCACCAGGGAGGCGAGGGTGCCAAGGCAGTGTGTACAAGATTAATCAGGGGTATAAAATTAAGAGTGCCACAGCCCATGCAGATTTCTAGCACATTTTCTTAGCAAAGGTAGAAAAGAGCCATCGACTGAACAACTCTGGAGACCATCCACTCAGAGCCAAACGCATCTAACGACTTTTAGGCATCACCAGAGAAACCGTCTTTTACCGCCCTGACTCTTGGTGGGCTCTCCCTTCTCCAGACTGTGCACTTCAGATGCTTCCCGGGTGAATTCACTTTATCACTTACTCCTCTTAGACACTGGGACCTCGTGATGGCTGGGAGCTGCCGGCGTGACCTCCGGGCCCCACCACCCATTCCTGGGTGCAGAGGAGGAGGCTGCTTGCATCAAGCATCATGGACCCTCTTCCAAGCCCACCTGGTGCTAAGCGTGCAGAACTCACACAAATCAGTGACTGATGGCAGGGGTCCAGGCTCCGAACAGAGAAAGAGCCTGCTACTGGCCTCGCACACCATGCAGTTGCCGGCCGGGTCGCAGCAGGGCCTCCTGTGCCGCCTGCAGCAGTGACCAATGCAGATCAGATGTGCTAGTCAGGGCTGGTGACAGGCAGGCACCACGCCTGCTGCCCAGGACAGGCAGGCGGCTCCACAGGTCCCAGGTGAGAGTCCCAGGCAGTAAACTCAGTTCTCCCGAGGGGGCTTGACACACAGCACCCAGAGGGAAAGGAGGGTGTTTCTACCCTCACACTCAAGCTGGTACACAGGGTGGGGCTTCTTGGGCAGGGGATTCTCCCTGAGAGCAGTCAGGGAGCCTGCAGGCTCCAGCGGGGAGCCTGTGCCCAGAGTCTGCTGGAGCCTGGGGACGCTGCCCTGCATATACCTGGTCCCCTCTGCGCTGGGCCCCTCTGCGCTGGCTCCTGGCTCCTGATACAGGGTGTTCCCACACAGCGGCAGCCTGGGGCACAACCTGCTGCAGAGAGGGCACAGAGGACCCTGAGAGGGGTGGCAGGGGCCACACACTGGGAAGGACAGACACAGTGCCCCGAGGGGTGACGTGGGTTCTATTCTCTATAGACAAATCTCGTTGGCAGGTGCATCTGGGGGAAGGTGCAGGTGGACGCTGGGCTCTCTTTGCGGGATGCTGGCCTTGTGACCCCCTCAGCTGGCAGTGACTGCAGGTGACAGGGTGGCCACCTCCACGTTCCCATCAGATCCAGGGTCTGTGCAGCAGCTCTGGCAGGGACAGCCAGGCGCAGGGGCTTGGGGCGCACCAGCTGACTCCCACCCCCTCCTCCCACCCACCTGCTTCCTGTCTGTTGGGGAGCTGTGGAGAAGGCACCCCAGGGAATCTCAGGGCACATGCCAGGACGCTGCCCCAGCACGCTGCAGGTGCACTGCACCGTGCAGACACGGGACAGTGGGCCTCTGCCCTTGATCTGTCTAACCCCCGCTCAGGGCTCCTTTCTCTGTGCGGTGGCAGTAGCTATGGTCAGGAATCTCCTCCAGCAGATCTTCCTTTCTTACAAACACGAAAGCTCCCAAGGAAGTTCCGGTGAGATCACCATGCTGAGTGAGTTTTTATCTTTGGGTGTGAGGTGTGCTTGTCTCTACAACTAACTTGGAAGTAATGACATTCAGTTAAGCTTTTGAAGCAGTAGGTGGAGGAGAAAATGTGTACACTGGGAAAGGGAACTTCTCACAGGAAAACACAGATTTCTTGGTGTGAGGCACGGACCACAGCACAGAGCACTCCCTGAAGAGCAGCTTCACGCGTGGGGCTTCCTCCGCCTGTGCTGCACACGTGGTGCTTTCCGTGTGCGTGTCTACACGTATACCTGTGCCTCCCTGTGCTTCACCAGGGCGTGCTTCATCACTCCTGGCCTTCCTGCCTCTGCCCTCAGTGCCCAGTGGCTCATGATGCACCTGCCTCTCCAGTACAGTGCTTCTCAAATGAGCTGGATGTGGAACCGTGAGTGTGGTCCAGGTGCTGGCAGTGACTGGCAGGACCAAAGTGAGAGCCAGCAGGGCTGGGCGTCCTCTTTCTATTCCCTGACCACTGTGTGGGAGCTGTGTGCCCACTCCCGAAGGCTCCTGGAGCTGGGCTCTTCTCTTTCGCTGTAGGGTGCTTCCTGCTTCCTTGCCCTGAGACTAGAATCTGAAGCCTCTGCCACTGGGTGACAGCACCAGAACCCGAGGCACGTGGTCCATGGCCCTGGCTACCCTCAGGTCTTCTTATACCCTGGGCCTCCTCCAGGTCTGGCCTCAGAGCCACCTGCCCTATCCCACACTGGCCTTTTTCAGGGCCCACAGAGTAACTCGCAAGGCCTGCGGCACACGCAGCCTCTTGGGGCTGCCGGCTGCACAGCCTGAGGGCCTGTAGCCTCCTGAACTCAGATCCAAGTCACCGTGCCTGCTGGCAGACACTGGTGCCGGCAGGTCCCTTGCAGCAAAGGACCTTGTCCTTGGCTTTCTGGGGGAGCTCCACCTTCCCGTGCTTGCCAGACAGGGTGAGAGAGGATGTGCAGGCCCACACAGCCTCCTCCCTTGGCCTCGCAGAAGTGCAGTCTGCTTCTTCCCGTGCCCTGCTGCCCGCCATCACTGTCACTGATGCCATGGTGCATTGCCTGTACTCCCTGTGGGTCCAGCCACCAGTGACCTGAGGACAGGGCTGGCGCCTGGCAGCTTGCCTGCCACTGGGGCTGTGCTAGGCCAGGCCTCCCAGAGCAAGGACAGACTGGGGCAGGGCCCTGTGCGCACCGGGAGCAGCAGCTTCACACACAGGCCACAGACGGCAGAGGACACTCCAGGGTGCACTCAGCGGCGTACCCCGCTGAGCCCCAGCTCCCTGCCTGGCTGCTAGATGCCCTTGCTCTGCAAGATTAAAGGAAGTCGACTTGAGCGCATATTTGGCAGATTCTCTAATGACAGGACTTGAAGGCTGCTTCGATTGAGGATTCATCTCTGCTCAGCGAGGACAATGCCACTGATGAGGTTTGATGCCAGCCTCTTGCCTCCTACACAGCTGTGCGCCAGCTGCCCACCGTGGCCCCAGCAGTGCGCTCTCTGGAAACTGGAGACACTATTCTGGGTGAGGATGGACTGCAGCAGGAGCTGTCCCGTTTTCCATTTCACCAAAATTCAGGCCACTTCCACAGCTGGGAGCAAAACCTGAGGTCCCAAACAGGGCCGCCCATCCAGGAGGGTGGAGACAGGCTCGCGCCTCTCCACTGGTGCTCCCTCCATGGAGCAGACCGGTCCCCGCCCGACTCCGCAGCCGCCGGCTCCCACCTCGCAGAGCCCACCCGCCTGCGTTCAGACAAGCCACAGCCTCCTCGCCCAGGAACTCGGCTCTGACCGGGCGTAGCAAATGTTAGGGTTCAATATCCAGCTGAAAATAAGAGACTGCTGAACTAAAAGGCAGACTTTCCTACTCAAGTATCAGACCGCCTCAAGAGGAAACGGCAGCTGTCTGCTGTTAAACCTGAACATCCTTCGCTTGGAAGGTGACATTGGCAACTCTGCAGATGTACTATTTCTTAAATCTAAAGCTCAGCACATGCAGTGTAAAATTCTTTGCTCTGTGATCAGTAATTTATTAAGATTTTAGGCCAAAGACGTCTTAAAGATACCTCTGTCGTGTTCGCTTAGAAAATACCCTTACAGAAGAGCCGAGGACATTTGCAAAGCCCAGACAAACTGTTCACTGCAAACAAAGCTGCTGCTGCTCGTTGCTAGCCTTGCACAAGTCTCAGGCCAAGTGGGTAGCATTGCTCCTGGCCTTCTCCCGTCTCTGCGGATGGCCTAGCGCATGCCTAGGCGGTCCCAGCGATTGGTGACAGAGCACAGGGTGCCCAGCTACACTGCTTCTTAGACCACAGTGGATAATTTCTTAGCTAAACACACCCCTCCTGCTAGCAAGCACTTTCTCAAGGGCAAACGTCCCTGGGTCCTGGGCGGCTTGCCTTGCTGCCCTGGAAGCTTCTAGGATGCCGGTGCCCACACCCACCCCAGGCCCTGGCTGCCTGCCTATGGGCACGGCCTGTAGCTCATCTGATGGCTTCCTAGGGGACTGCGGTGCAGCAGGGCTGAGGGCCACTAGCTCTGAAATGAGCAAACCTATTTCTGCTCGTTCCCCTGGCCATCCAGGTCACTACCTAGGCATCTGGCCATGTCCCTGATCGTAGGAACACAGGCAGACGGTGGAGGCTGGCCGTGGGGGAGGGCATAGTGGGCTCCGCCTCACACACATGCTTTCTGGATCGGCACTGCTCTACGTCACAATGAGAGGAACAGCAACGCTAACTTTCAAACACTCCTGAGTTGTGTATTGGACAAATCATCTTCACTTTCTGTGGATGGAGATCCGGAACGCCGGCGCCTCCTCTGTGTCCACGTAAAGACGTCGCACGGGGTCAGGACTGGGCATGCGCTGCAAGAGGGGCGCCGCTCTGGAATTGGTGCGCCTGCTCCCGCATGTACGCCAAAGACTTGGGGGGGGGGGTGTTCCTGTGGTGTCACGTAGCCGTCGCCAGGACACAGCAGCGACGCCCATCACTAAAGGGTCATGCGTTCCGTAAAGGCACAGCCGGCCAGCACCAATGTAAGAACAGCGTGGCAGAAGGGTGCAGAAGGAGGAGGAAGACTGCTAATTCAGGGCATACCGGAAGCAGAGGCAGGGAGCGTGCTGGGGATGCGGCCGCGCCTTTCCCAGTCACACCCTCAGCGCACACCTCCTCCACACAGGCCCACCTCCGAATCGCGCGCTGAGCTGTGATCTCATCGCAGGGTGGCGAACCCACGATCCAGGCACCTTCCGAAAGTCCCCCTCTGACACCCAAGACTGGGCGACCTCCTAGATCTAAATGCTGACAGTTGGGCTTTCTTTTGTTTAGATGACAAGGCTTGATTTGCAGAGATCCAGTTAAAGCACAGTGGCTAAATGCATTATGGTACAATTATGGCACAGGAAGTGACAGGGCTGTTTTAGACACGCAGGCATATTGCTAAGGGAGAAAAGTCAGCAGCACACTCTGTGCCTAACCAGAAAAGAAGACTAGGGCAAGTTGCGAAGGTGTGGCAGTGATGGCCTCCCACCGGAGGGGTTACAGCTGGTTTTATGTTCGCCTCCCTCTGTTCTGTGCCTTCCAAGTGCTTTCCACCCAGCTTGTGCGCAGTGAGCTGCACCGCCTGTGCCTCAGTAGTCCCCAGTGAAGTCACACTATGCAGTGGTAGGGGTGAATGTGTAATTTCACTCTTCCTCTGATAAAGACCATGAGCTGATTGGGAAAGTCAGTGCCCCCTTGTGGGGACAACAGGAGGGCGAGGGTAGAGCTCTGCCCTGGCACGGTGGAGCATCCTGCTTTCCTGCGTGCCAGGCTTGTGTCAGTCAGTGAGGCACAGCCGCCCAGCCTAACACGCGTGCAAAGCTGCTTGGCCGCCTGTCTGCTATAGCAGGAAGCAGGTGGGCACCTGGAGGTGATGTCGAGTTGGCGCTGGTTGGGGACAGTGGATCGCAGGGCTGATGCCCATCCCGCCTGCGGGGTTCCTCCAGGGACTACCCTGGCAAAGATGCTTGAGAGAGCTGCGGCAGCCTCGCTGGCCTCCTACTCACCAGTGCCCCTCTTGTCCTGTCTGTCCCATGGTCCAGCCTGTCACTGTCAGCTTCCTGTCCCCAATCTCAGTCACCTTATCTTACAGCAGGGAAGGGGCTGGCATCACCTCCATATCAATACCCAGTGCTGTGGGCAAGGAGGAACAGCCACCTCAGAGGTCTGTGGTCATCGTGAAGCCCAGTGCTACTGCGGATGCAGAGTTAGACCAGGGCCCAGACCTCTCCCTGGAGCTGCCGTGATGCCGGTGACTGCTCTCCTGTTCGATGGACTGCCGCAGAGCAGCTTGGTCACCGGGGAGGTCTGGGGAGCAGAAGGGAGGCAGGCCAGGTGCGGGCACGATTCTTCTTGCCTTCTCCTGGCTTGGTGCTGGGACACCTGGGCCCCCGTCCTCCGTCGCCTGTGAACTACTCTTTCCGTGGCATCCATGCACCATCTGGGCCCAGCAGTGCCACTCTCACTGGGACTCCTGAGAGGGAGCTCAGCCTTCCTGGTGCTGCAGCCCATGGCCTGTCATCCTTGAGGGGTGGGAATAGGGAAGGCTGGCAGGCTAAGCGGCCCAGAGTACAGCATCACCAGCGTCTGTGAAAGAACCGAATCACTGACCTTACCCTGGGACGTTCTCTGCAGCTGCTAAAATTCCTGCTTAGAAATATCCTGCACCTGACAAGGCCTTCACACTTACCATTCCTTCAAATCCAGCATGTGCTGGACACAAATCAGGAGGGCTCATCTGAGGACGGGGGCAGCTCCAGCAAGCCTGGAGCCGAACCCCTCACCCTGAGCCCCTGCAGCAGCCCAGCACGGTCAGTGTCCCTGGCGTCTGGTTCAGAGACACAAGCTGGCGCCATGAGCTGGCCCCATAGTCCATGCAGTGCACAGAGCCCAGGCAGCTCGAGACCTAGAGCTGGCCTCAGGTCGAGTCCAGTTTAAAGCCACGCTCTGGACTTGGCAAACGCTGGAAAACATGTGTTCAGCTGAGGCACAGCACACATAGTTGATTGCATGTAGGACTCATTATATGAATCACACTGTTAAAATATTTCCCAGTTAAAATCATTGCCATTTGCTCACATTTTCTAGGGCAGTGCAATGTCTACAGGTGATTTGTGGGGGGCACTCCCCACCCTAAGACTCTGTAAATGCCCACTTTCAGTGCTACTTAGCTGTAAAACTGAATTTTGATTTATATCCCCAGGCTTCACCATTATTCATTTGTTTCACTTTGGATATTAATAAAAGCCAGTAACATTTGTTAGGAAGTGACAGACAAAACCGCTTCTGCTCCTCGACAGCTCATGCCTAAGGCGTCACTCTGCCTTGTTAAACAATTACACATCAAGTTTACTTGTAGGAAACCAGATAGGTTCAAGGATCCACAGCAGCACCAAGACTGCAGTTCATTTCCAAAGTCCTCGGATTTGAGATCGATGGTGTTTTAACAAGTGTTGCAGTTCTGACCTGGGACTCAGTAAAAACAAGGCACCCCAGTGGTGGCTGGGCTGACCCAGTGCATCCCCCCTCCCCTGTGCAGCCAGCTAGTGGCACCAGAGTGGACATGCATCTGAGAGCCTGGCTGCCCACCTGCTGGACTCATGGCTCAGCAGCCACACAGCCCTTAAATGGGATACCACACCATGACACATGCAGGTCCCCACGCTGCCAGCTTGCCTGGAGAGCCACAGGCCCTTTGCAATACTGCAATTTCTGTCCTCTCATGAAAGCTGCAAGTTCTATAGGGAGCAGGAAGCTACTGCTGAGAGCAGGGGGGGCGGCGAGCTCTGCTGACGCCGCGCAGACCTTGCAGCCTCCCTCCCCAGACTGACCCAGGCCATTCTTTCAAGCATGTAATGCTGGACATCACCAGGTAATTTTCCCTCAGTGTGAGGGGCTGGCCAGGTGCTGTGTGGCCCCTGGGACATCACTAGGTCCCTGTGCATGGCCTCTTCATTCTCTGTGCAGAGGATAATGCCAACTTCTCTTAGAAGCTTTGATCTTTGAAGAGCAACCACTCTTTGCAGTAGGGGTGACAGAGGGTGGTGACCCCTTCAGTGTTGTGATAGCCTGGTGACCTGAGTGTAATGTCCCTGCATCTCAGGGACGTGAGTGCCTTAGACAATGACATTCTACAAAATATCACTTAAAGCTGATGCTCTTTCCTGAAGTGTTTCCAGAAGTGTCTTTACCACAGGAAAGAGCGCCGTGAGTCTTTCGCAGTCCGTCTGACAGCAGCTCTGGGCCATGGCCAGCCCTCGCATGCGCTTCAGCACACAGCAAGGGGTGGGCAGAGGGCGAGACGGCTCCCGGAGTTGAGGATGCACTCTTCAGCCTCCGCCTAGTTTCGCCTTTCCTTCCCTCTGTGCACATGAGCCCGTAAGGACCCAGAAAGCCTCGCTGTTCTGTGGGTCTGCCCACGTACCACTGCGCTTTCTTGGCTCAAGCTGTGTGGGAGAAGATGTGTGCACACCCAGTGTCCTCTGCATGGTACCGTGAGGCAGACCATGAGCGCTCGTGCCGTGGGAAGGACCGAGCTCTCAGATGCTTCCACGTTCAGTTCTCCTGGACTTTGGGGAATGCGGAGACAAGGTCCTCTCAGGCCTGTGCAGGCCTGTGCAGGCCTCTGGAGAGACAGGAGGGCAGAGCCTGCTTTTGGCGGGGAGACAGCCCGGCCTCTGCTGGCCCATGCGGTCTCCTGTTGCTCCATCAGACCCTGGCAGGAGGGAGGAGGCCCGGCACGTGCTGGCTAAGGGCACCAACCCGTGCAGACCTCCAGGCCTTTCAGGTGTGTCGGGACAAATGCCCTCTCCGGGCATCGTCTGCTCCCTCCACGTGGTGGTAATGCTGGTACTGGTCCCTTAGGGCTCTCGCGAGAACTAACAGACCAGCCACTTCCAGCAGGCACCGGAGCTGTTATGGAAACTAAACTTACACCCTCACAATCCAATTTAGAAGTGCAACTGAGAGGTTTCACAATAAATCCTGCCAGGGTAAATAATTACTGTGCTCCCACTTGCGATTCCAGGAAAGGCTTTCATGCCAAAGCCCCTCCACCACTCACATTGCTTCACCGCACAGCACAGCGGAGCGCAGGCCCCGCAGAATGAGCGGCCAGCTCGGCTGCAGGCGCCTGTGAGGCCGGGAAGGGAGCCCGACAGCTGCCTCCTGAGGGGAGGTTTGGCCAGCTCTGGGCCCCACAGGAAGCGGCGGCTCACCCACCTGAGGCGGAAGCAGAACCGCACCCTTCCACAGACGAAGGGCAGGGTGTGCGTGGAGTTTTCCTGAGCCAGATGAATTGGGTCCTTTGTGCAATGAAGGCGGCTGTCCTCGCCTCTGACGACAGACAGACCCACCTCACACACCTGCCCCGCGCATGCTAACTACACCGCTGTCTCCAGCCCCTCAGGACCAGGTTTCTCAGGCAAAAGTACATGTTTGTCCCCACGCCTGGGTGGAGCGCCCTGAGCGGATGCTAGCGGTCACTCTGTGTGTGCAGACACTGCGATGCTTTCACAATAAATTCTACCTGGTGGCCGAGCAGGCTGGCTAGGGAGCCTCTGCTGCCCTAGACTTGTGGACTCTGGACCTGTGGTCTGCTGCTGGCTGCGCCCAGCCGTGGCTTTTCTGTGCCCACCACCTGGCTCCCTAGCCTCCTGTCCTCTGTGCTTCACCTAACTGCTCCTGTGTCGCCCAGGGGATGTGAATGGAGAAACCTGTTCCAGAGATGATGCGTTGTGAGCTACATGTGACCAAGGACATGCTCTCCTGTGCTGTACCCCTTGCCTCACGTCTGTCCCTTGCTGACCCCCTCGGTGTGCCATCTAGTAAGGTCACCAGAGAGGAAGCTGGACAGCAGCCCTCCACCAGGTCTGCTGTGTGACTGGAAAGGGACGCGGCTCCCTCATGGGAAGCTGGGAGATCCACACAAGGAGGCCCCCAGCAAAAGCAGGAAGGTGGGGACGTGGGGATGGACAGCCAGTGTGCAGAGCCAGTGCCAGTGCCTCGGGGACAGTAGCACCTCTGGGCGCCCGAGCTGTGCCCACTCAAACATTCTCTGGGAGCCATGGCAGGGTCTCTGATGCCCCTCTGTGCTCTCCTGGACTGCAGTGCTGGAAGATGGTGGAGGCATGTGCCAGAGGAGCAGGTGGAGGGGCTGGCTCCTTGGAGGACTGCCACGGGGAGGGAGGTCAGGTCAGGAGCAGGCAATATCAGCTGCTTCGTGTCTGAGGCCAGCACGACAAGCTGCTGCAAAGCAGTATGTGGACTCCTAGGGGCCATCCTCTGCTGTGGCCCAGTCCAGGCTTCATGGTGACTCAGTCTGACATTCGGAGCCGGCCTGTGCCTACCAGGTGGCTACGGTGTCCAGTGACATCAGCTGGCATCAAATGCAAGTGGCCACACATTTTTAGTTGATAGTGAAAGATGCAAAGATGACCTTGAGTAAAAGATAGTCTATAGTAAAAGATGAGCTGGAGAGAAAGTGCGGCGACCTCTGGAGGGGCCCTTCGCCCCTTATGGAGAAAGAAACTCCAGCCATACCTACAAGGGCAACCAACAAACCAATGCCAGAGGAGCCCCGCCTGGCCCTGCAAAGCTGCCGCCGCCCCGTCCACTGGTGCAGGTGGCCATCCTCGCACTGTCCTTGGCCAGCGCGGCTTGGCTGCTTAGGTTATATTCCCATTTGGCATCACAGTTTCCTTCCCCTTTCCAACTATTCTGGCCAACTCATCTAATTTCTGTGGGCTCTGAGTCTGCAAACTGTAGGGTCCATATGTTTAAACATGAGAAAATAAATGTCAGGGAAGAGGAGAGTGCCCTGCCTGGGCTTCCCCCTGCAAGCAGATGGGCAGCTGCACTGCCTGCCATCCCAGGGGACAGGAGCTATGGGAGGTCGTGCTGGGTGTGAAGGCCCAGGACAGGGCTTTGCCCACCACAGGAGGGCCTGGGGGTGCACAGTGAGACCCATGGCAGGAGGTTCCCCTGGGCCGGGCATGATGGGACAGAGGGACAGTGTGCCCAAAGACCAGGGCATCAACCGTGATAGGGATGTGCTGGCTTCAGGTCTCGGTCATCTGCGTAGGGTGTGCAGATGGCACTGCCCAGCCTACAGCCCACACCGCCTGCCCCACACCCTCACTGCCACCAGCCACCCTCCTGGCGACCCTCTTGGTGGATGGGTTGGCCCTCTAGAAGCCTCGGCCCGGTCTGCAGCAGGGTTGCCTCTGAGTGTAGCCACACGCTGCTCCACACGAGTCACCCAAGCGCAGCCTGTCCTCGAGTGATGCAGTCTTGGAGCTGCTCAGAGAAGGAATCCAGCAAGGCGCAGCCTGACGTGGCCTGCTGGAGCTTAGGGGAGGAGCTCGTTCAGCCATCACCAGCAGGGCCTGCTCCGGGAAGGTTCCCGAGAGTGACACCGACTGCCCAGTAGGCAGGCACACGAGAGCCACAGGAGGCTGGCACGTGCGCAGCAGCACGGGGAGTCACACACTGGCGAGATGCCCAGGCTGGTCTCAGTGGACGTCTGCTCGGCTCCGACGCACCGCTGAGCCCAGCGAGCTACACGGAAGCCGCAGACTAAGGCTGGGCCTGGTGACACCACAGCAGCAGGGGCAGGGAGCACTAGGGGGTCGGGAGGACTCGTGGCTCCATGGCCTGGCTCCAGTGTATCTCAGGAGCGTCACCAGGGTGGCACTGTCTTTCCCTCACATGTAGGGTAACATGTAAGGTGTTGAAAGGATTTAGAAAGCACTTGAATGGTTCTTCAGAAGATGCGCAACCCTAGCAGGAAGTAGGCAGGCAGAGGCTTGCGCCTCCCAGCTTTGCTATCTGCGGGCCCCGGGACTGCAGAGGCCACGTGGTACAGGGCAGTGGGGCCCTGCCTGCTGCCTGGGGGACATGCAGGGCCAGCGGGTGATGATCAGGCTGGCCCCTCATGAGCCTCATGACTAACTCTGCAACAACACACGTAATGTGACATCTTGGCATCTCACCAGGGTTTCTCTGTGTACACTCGGACGCGAAGAGAATAAAAGAATGTTTGGAGGCTGCCTGACTTCATACCAACACCATTAGTGCCAGCTGTGGCACTGCCTGGCCAGAGTCATTCGCCCCCACAAAGCCACTGCTGACAGGGCACCTGGTGACTTAGTGACTTCCTTGTCACTGACACCAAACACCTGATACCTGCAAGTTAGAGGAGAGGTTTATTGCAGCTCGCAGTTTGGGGAGGTCTCGGTCAGGTGCAGCCAACACGGTGCACATCTTTCCTGACACTTGGTCTGATGGCGCCTGGTGCTGCAGTGCCCTGGAGCCCACGTGGCATCTCATGCTTGGCACCAGGTCTCTGTCTCTGTCTTCATTCATGCTGACGCTGTGTCACCAAGGGATCATGTGGCCCATGCTACCCTCTCCAGCTTGTCTCTAAGAGCAGACACACTTGGGCAGGGCCAGCCCGTCCATTCTGTGGCACAGGACAGTGAATTCTGTCCTCTGTCCCCTGACTGATTTACCATGGCATTAGCTGGACAGAGCCACTTGCTAAATGCATGAATGCTGGGATGTGGCTATGGCCAAGAGGCATCCCCTCCAGAGGGAGGACCTGTCAGACGTGTGGCCGAAGCCCAGCAGAACATGAAAGTTGGGTCAAACCCATAGCTTGGAACCACAGGGGCGATTTGGACCCAGGATGTGGAGCACAGAACGCCTGTAACAGCTTGCTGAGGAACAGCTCCCCTGGGGGTCCCCTGCTGGGGCAGGCTGCCTTGAGGGGAGTTAAGGCCTGAGAGCCGAGCGGACTCCAGAGGCAGAGGAGCATGCCGGGCAGCTCCTTCGGAGCCTCGCTGAGGACGCAAAGCGTGCAGCGCAGCTCAGCTGCCCACTACTCACTTGGCTTTCGTTCCCTTGAACTTCGTCCCCAGGTGCTCGGGGACTCAGCCACACATGAAATACCTAAGAGAAACGGGCCCCATGTGGGCCTCTGGGG
>NDGN011454654.1:0-14194 GCA_002564285.1 Tympanoctomys barrerae
TCTTTCAGAATTTTATTGATAAACAGCAATTAGACAGTTTCAAATCAAATCGCTAGGACAGACCTGTCAGCATCAAGATATACTTGGGATTCTAGTCCATAAACATCGAAATTCAGTCACTGTACACCTGTTGTAGATCTGACTTGTGTTTTTTCGTGTTTAGTGATGGGACCATTTTTTAAACAAAGCGTGCTGTCGTGTGAACTGGCTGAACACAGTGCCCTGAAAATCATTAATAAATTATAGGTGGATTTATGGGCTCTGCTCAAGGCTGTGGTAGATTGGCTGAGTTGAAAAGAAATGGGATATATTCATCTGAAAGGTCTAGTGGGTCTTAGGTATTAAGGAAAAGAAATTCATGAGTGGAAGCTACTTATTTTTTAAACCACTTTATAGACTGCCTGCTTTACATGGAGAACAATCACTAGCACTGGACAATCCCATCACGTTAAAGTGATATGTTTTCTGTCCAATTGGTTGCTTAGCATAGCATCCTCAGTGTATCATAATTTACCTTCTGGAAAATCACAGCGAGAGAACTCTCCAAGTAAGCCAATCACTTAAAACAGGAAAACATCAATGCAACCCAAGATGGGGGGGGGGCTTGTTTTATATTTAGCACCTGTAATCTAAGAGCTGATATTTCATAACTTTGTTTTTGGCTAATGTTTTTCCAGTGTGGCTCCTGTGCCTGTTAGGAAGAAGAGATTACTGTGCATGAATAAAATGTCAGACCTTTAACTGAGCTCTGTCACTGATAGGTTTGGGCGTTGGTGTGAATTGCTCAAATCATTGTGGTGGTCATTTAATATGGTCAATGCCCTTAAAACAAAGGCCTATGCTCCCAGGACCACCTCCCACTTCTCCAACTTAGCCCAGGACATAATTTACTTTCAATCTTCCTGCCACCTCAGGGAAAAGCCCCAATCAGGTTCTCAGATATATCTAAACATGCCCTTCAAACCCCTCCCCTGGCAAAAGGTCTTGAAAGCCTCAGCCTTCTTTTGTCCAGTTCAGAGAATTCCCTGACTTCCCCGAATTCTCTCTGTGTCCTCAAAGAAAATAAAGTGCCTTTCTCTTTTTCCTTCTGCCTGTTTCTCTGCTGTGCCTTCACCTGAGAAACACCTATCAGTCACTTTTAGGGATATTATTGTATCCATTTTCTTGGGATCTTTCACATTTCTTTATAAATAAACCTCTTGTGAACCCTGGTTATGAGCACAAAGATGAGTGAGAATTATGTTCTAAACTGAAGAGCAGAGTTTTCTGAGATTTGGGGGAAATATTAGGAAAAAGTGGTGGTGTTTGAAAATTATTACTAAATAAATGAAAAATTGTAATGGGAAGATTGGAAACCCTCAAGTTAGGTATTTTGGGTATGTATTTTGGAAAAGAAAGTTTTGTGGTCTCAATTCTTAATTGAATGACAATAACATGCACTGTGCTTCTTCCTTTGACGTGGAATTTCTCTTTCATGTCTCTCTTTGGTGTGGCTGATTCCTAACATGCATGTAAGCTTCACAGTACTTGTGTGTTCCTTTTATGCTGTACAGACCAGGATTAGAACCAGTTAAACCATTTGGGCAATGACTAATGTTTCTGATGCAAAACAAAGATGATTTTATCCAAAAGAAAACAATTTTCCTTTCTTTCTTTCTTTTTTTTTTTTCAGAACCGCAGATTTAAAAAAAAAAAAAAGCAATTTTCTTCTCTTAGTTTTTGTTATGGTTTGTGCATAGGTGTCCCCCCCAAAGCTCCAGGCAGTCATGGAGAAAACTTCTAGAGTTTGTCCTTTTTTTAACAAGAATATTCTTGCAATGTAATTTATAATACAACAATAAGGCAACCATCCAAACCTTCCACAGAGCCGAAATGGAATGAGACACAGCATGAGTAGAATGCCAAGGAGCCAGTAGAAGTCCCATCAGGTAGTGTTTCAGCACACAGGAAAATGCTAAAACTTCATCATAAAGTTAGAAATGTGGGCAAAAACATTAGAAAACAGTACAAATATTATAAATTTAACTGTGTGGAAAAGAAATAACTATATAGAAATACACTGGAATGAAATGTACTACTATATTAACCCTGAGTAACTTTAGATAGTAGGATTTTGTTTTCATTTACAAGTCAAACATTTTAGTGAAAATAAAAGTAAAAAATAAAACAATTATTTAACAACTTGTACTGATTAAATAGCCACTCAACATTTGATTTTTAAACTAATTACTAAGGTATTATATACCTTATGATTCAATATGATTTTTGTCTTTACGAATTTTCAAGCTACAGGTGCTATGAATGCCTACCAAACCCCCAATTTCAGGTAGAATCCTATCCTTTATTTTTTCCTTAACTCCTGATCCACCGGGATTGGCAGTCTGAGTGCAACACCTGCCCTGGGGCAGGGGATTTGCATTCCAATGTAAGGAGGAAAGCGAAGATAGCTTCTTGAGCTGCTGCTACTCCACACTTTGCTCTCTTGCTCTTTGCTGTTGCCACCATGAGAGGTTCCCCTCTGCCATATACCAATCTGCCTTGGTGCCAGCTGAGTATGGACTGAAATCACCAGTAACTGTGAGCTAAAAAACCTTTCCTTCCCTAATTTGAGTGTTGGGTATTTGTCCCAGCACTGAGAGAAGAATAACTGAGACAGTCTTCTCTTCTGAAAGATCACTGAGGTGGCTGGAACTTACACATTTCTTTTGCTCTAGAAGAGTAGCAGATAGACAGCACAAAGGGTAAAGAAGAACACTAAAGAAGAAAAAAGAATGAGTCAGCTCCCATCTGTAGACAAAATTAATATTGCTTGCTGCTTCAAGAAGCTTGCATGATATTTCCACTTATTTGGAGGCCCACATTTTAATTAGTTTTCTGTTACTGTAACACTTGAGATAATCAAGCTATATAGAGAGAAGATTTCTTTTGGCTCACAGCTTTTTGTAAAAAATAATTTTATTGAGAAACAAATAGCAATGAGACAGTTTCAAAACTGATTAGTAGGACAGTTTCAATACTTAATATCTTAATATTGTTGTCTTAGTGGTTGGCTCACAGCTTTGAAGGGTTCAGTCCAAGATTGGCTGATCCAGTTGCTTTGGGCCTGTGGCCAGGCAGCACCTCATGATGGGAGCCTGTAGGGAAACAGTCACTCACATCACAAACTAGAGCAGAACAAACGAGGAAGGCTCTGGATCCCAAAATCCCACCTGCTGCCGTGATCTAATGACCTCTCACTAGGCCCCATTGCTCAAAGATTCTACTACCTTCCCATAGCATCACCTCAGGGTCAAGCCTTCTTCATATGAGCCTTTGTAAGACATCCAGGGTCCAAGCTATACTGTATTCTGAGGAGTTTTGTGAAGATTTCATGTGAAATTAAAGACCAACAAAGCAGCAATCTATAATGCCTGACCTGCAATTGTTTTTCTGTCCTATGCAATCCAGTTTCAAAATGAATCTGAACATTTATCAGGCAATTTGTTAACACTGGAAGTAGTCTCATAGTGTACACCATTGCTGTCGATGTTCTCCTGGTAATCTATCACACAGATATGCTTCTTTATACAAGTGCTAGAAAAGTTATTTTCAAAGAGAATAGATGCACCTAGCCCCTCTGCCTAGAATACCTTTCCTTACTTGTCTGTTTACAGAATTTTTAGTTCTTTCAAACAAAGCCCAAGTGTCCTTGGCCTCTCGTTTTAATGTAGAGTTGTTCATCATTGGACCTTTCTTATTTAGTTTTTAGCTTATTAAGTCTTTACTGTATTACAGTACTCTTCACAGTTGAAGAAATAGCTGTTGATTTACTCTAAGTTAGAAACTATACTAAGTGCTTCAATGTGAAATCTTCAAAACTAGCCTATTATCTCCATTTTAAAGATGTGGAAATAAAGTATTAAAAATAGTCAACATCAGGGCCAGCCAGATAGCTCAGTGAATTAAAGTGCCTGTTTAGGCAGATGCAGGCACCGGGGTTCAATCCAGTGTGCTGTGTGGTCCCCACACCTGGGGTGCACTGAGATGGTTATAATCCCAGTGCTTGGGAAGCTGAAAACAGGAGGATCAATTTGAGTCTTATGTAAGTAGTGAGATCCTGTAGACCCTGTACTAAATGCGTTAAAAAGATAATTAACATCTGAGATAGAATAAAAAATTCAAAATAAGTTATTAAAAGAAATTAGTAATATGTGTTTATGTTTTGACCTAAATTACCTTTAAGGCAGAGGCAGACCTTATTTGTCTGCTTGGTCCTAATACTAATAGAGAGCTTCAGCAGGTGCTTAATAAATCTTGGTGAGAGTTGGGAGTGATTGACCAGTTGATCCAAATCTCCTTAGGAATTTACAGTAGAGCAAAAGTGATTCATGCTAGGTAGAAAATGAAGCTTTATATGTTTTACAAAGTATTTTCTAATTGTAAAAGTCATAGAAGGCTATTGAAGAAAATTAGAAGAATGTATGTAATATGTACTGTACTAAAGTAACAGATGACTTTTCCCAGTCTGTTCTGTACCAATTTTTATTCTGAATGTCTGAGTCCTTACATAACATGAGCACATCCTCTCTCCGACTATGTAATCAGATTACTCTGGAGCAGCCAGCATCTTGACCCTGGACATGTGAAGAATAGGAGTGTGGCATAAAGGGAGAATTGTGAGACACGTAGCGGCAGTGGACTTCTGTGAGAAAGGGTTCAGGGATCTCGTCTCAATTCCAGTCCATTTCTCTTTCCTGCTTTATGGATGAGAATGACCTTGGAAGAAGGAGAACTGCACTCTTCACAGATACAACAGCCTTGGCTACAGCCCAGCTCCACCACCAGGGCACAGAGGAGAGCCCTCGGATGTCTCTAGAATGATTTAGCTTTATTGCCTATTGTCTTTCTCTTCAAATTGCCTTCAGGATGAATGTCCCAGCCAGAACCCATACAGAGGACACCAGCTTCCCAAGTATCTCGCAAGATGCGGATGCTCTTTCTTTTTATGAAACATTCTTCAAATTGACCATTGATGAAGGCTGTATTTTGTACTTTACAAAGAAGAAATTACACCACATTAGGGTTTCTGTTCTCTGGCTTAGGCAGTGAATGAGATGAGGTTTATGGTTGGGATGGTTTCCTACTGGGCCAAATACTCAATTTATTTTAATTTACATTAATTTCTCTGTATTACGGCCTGCACAGACATCAAACTGTTAAATACAAGCAATTCCCAGTTGCTTGACACAAATAGAAATGTTTAATGAATAATAATAAAAAAGAAACCTATGGACAAAACTAATATGCAAAGTTGTGAGAGCATGTTTATCAACCTTTTCCATTTCATGGGGCTTGATAAACTTCTCTCCATCCATCCACTCATTCCTTCCTTCCTTTCTCCCCTTCTTCCTCCCCCATCTTTTCTCAGTTTTCTTTGAAAAGACTAAGCAAGTATATTTAAATGGAATAAAATAGAGTAGTGTAATATAGGTAACACAACTAATGAAGTGCATAGATGAGAAAATTTCACCTGAAAGATTCAAAGAAGGTACAAAAGAAAAATGAAGTCTTACCTTCCTGTAGCGTTAGCAGTGAAGTAGGTTGGCTGCTGATGAGAAGGCAGATTTAGTGTATGCATCCAGCCACATCTACCTGAGCTCTTCCTGGCCTTATTGGCCTGCTAGTCAGAGAGTCACCTTAAGAATAAGAAAGATGGCTCTGCCTCATTAACAGCATTTGGAGACTCTGGTTGAATAGGGTCACCAGGAGGAGCCAGAGCAGAATCTTAAAGCCTCTATCAGAATGGATGTGTCTTCCAACAATTTTGTTCCTACCCACTAACTTCACAATGTATTTTAGTAAAAGTTTCATTGTGATGTCAGACCCAGACTGGAAACCAGATTCTGTTCCTTGTGAGCATTATGCATGCGTAAAAATTGTTTCTCTGGTCTTTCCATATCTACAAAATGGACAATAAATTCCTGTCTTTTGTGATTACTTCCAATATCCTTTCAGTAAACACCAAAGTATATAATAACATTTAGGAAACATACTGAAGAGAAAAACAATAGCATATCAATGATAGCTGTTCATTTTCCTTTTTTGTCATAATTATAATTTAATTATGATTTCTATTATTAATGTGCTATTTTTATTCAAGTTCTCATCGATTAAAATAGTATATATGGAAGCTTCTTTTTCTTTTGCTTTGCTCTGTACAATCTTTCCTTTTTTCCCTTTTTAAAAACTGACCTATATTAACTTTAAATTAATGGGTTTCACAGTGACATTTCTGTACATGGTATGTACTGCATTGGTGGTGTCTACTTTCCTTGCTACCTTTTATCACCCTGTCCTCTAGTTCACTTTCCAATTCCCCAATAGCCCCTCTTCTACTTTCAGGCTTTTTGGTTTTCATGTTTTAGATTTGGCATATGAGAAAAATGCGATTTTGTCTTTCTGTGTCTGGCTGATTTGGGTCAACACGTCCTCCAGTTCTATCCATTTTCCTGTAGATAACAGGGTTTCATTCTTCCTTAGGGATGAATAATACTTCATTGTGTATATAATGCCTTGTTTAGCCATTCAGCAGTTGATGAGTGTGTGACTCTTGCTGTAAGTAATATCCCTGAGTAGTTTCTCTTTTGCATGCTGACTTCATTTATTTTGGCTAAATACCTGTGGGTGGTGGAGCCAAGTCATATGGTAGCTCTTTTTAAAAAAAAATCTTCTGAGGAACTTCTACAGTTTCCCATATTGGTTGAATCAATTTATATTCCTACCAGCAGTGTATAGGAGTTTTTTTCCTCCATATCCTTACCAGTATTTGTTACTTTTTGGTTCCACCCTAACCAGGATGAGGCTACCTCTCTGTTTAGTTTTTTTATTTATATCCCTGATGAATAAAGATATAAAAAACTTGTTTCACACATAATGGTCACTTGCTCTTCTTTTGATCAGTTATGGCCATTTGCCCATTTTTGGCTGGGTTATTTATTTTGAAAGTTTTTGTATTTTCCAGATATTATTTATTCTCTATCAGAAGTACAGCTGTAAAGATTTTTTTCCTTCTGCATTCTGTAAGTTGTCTCTTGACTATCTTGATCCAGTCTTTCTTTTAGAATCAGAAGAAAAAGCTATCCTGAAGGACTGAAATATAGGATGTATTAGTTTTCAGTTGTCACTCGTAACAAATCCTCACAATTTGCATTAGTGACTCGAAATAACACAGCTTTATGCTCTCCTACTTCGAGAGGTGAGAGGTCTGAAGTGAATCCTATACGGCTGAAATCAAGGTGTGGTCAAGTCTGGTTCTTTCTGAAGGGCTGAAAGAGTCATTCTGCTTCTTTGCCATCTTCCTCTGACTGCCTGTCTTCAAGGGCTTGCAGCTTCTTTCTCCCTCTACAGAGCATGTCTCTGCCATTTGAGTTGGTCATCCCACCACCTTCTTTCCTGCTGAGGATCCACATAATTGTATCTGCCACTCCCACATAGCTACTCTAATCTCCCAATTTCAAGATCCAAGTTACAGAACATCAGCAGAGTCCATTTACTATATAAGATCATTCACAGAGATTTTGGAGGAGGAGGTGATGGCATTCAACCCTCTACGTGGTTTTTATGTACGAGGTGAAGCATTAAACAAAAACGGGGCAAGCAAAGACAGTAAGTAATGTTCCTGGTAGTGAGAAATCACAAAGCAGGTGTTATACGTGGCAGCCACTCAGCACTCACAGACTACACCGGAAGGCGATACAAAGCATTTTAGTCGGTAGGCACGCAGGAGCCAGCGTAGCCTATAAAAGCCAGAATCATGCTACCCAACCACAAAAGGCATCAGGTCCTTTCTCTTGAAATCTACAAAAGGCCAGAAATTCAGTATAAATTTATTATTATTTATTTGAAATGTCAATTCTTATTGTTAAAAGGCACTGGAAAGAAATCAAGGCTGGGACTGTGCTGGGATTCAAAAGCAGCTTATTTTTTCCCACTTAGTAGTAACACATACCAAGAATAGTTTCTTAAAAGGAGAAAAGAAAGTTAAAATTTTTTTTTGTTACAAAAATGCCACAGGTTATTAAAGTAACATCAGGAATGGATATAATCAGATCTCATCTATTATTAATGAGGTTCTGCCTTAATGTGATCATTATAGGTGTGTGCCTTACACCTAGAAGCTGGCGTCTAACGTAATAACACCCTGGAATAATGAGCTGCCAGCATGATATTTTTCTTTTGTGAAGGGTTTTACCTATAGGGTTGCTTTTTCTTTTTCTCATAAGAGAAACAATAATAAACTGTAGCATTTTAGACAGAGACAGGTGGATGTTTTATTTGTAATATAATAGTTATTGTTTAACAACTTTACAATTAAGATTTGCTACAAAGCCAACACGAAAGTATTGTGAAAACCGTATTATTACTATTTGTAATGATTATCTCAGAGTTAGAAAAAAATCATTACTTCGATTGTGTGTACATGTGTGTTTGAGAGAGGAGAGACAGAGACAGAGAGAATTCCAAGATGCAATTATATTTTAATTCACTAAGAAGTTAAAAATATTTTTCTCATCTGCAAGTTGTTTAGCTTTAATCCCTTTTCTTCTCTGAGACATAGCTTCAGAAAAGACACAAAAGAATACTGGGAGAAGCCACGTCCTGAGTAGTTCAACTTCCAACAGCACCCTTTACAGCACGTTATTACAAATACTTGTGTGGAGGCTAGCTCACAAAATCCTATTTAATCCTTCAAGCAGATGAATTCTACAGGATACATTTACCTGGAGGCCAGACTGGAAAGATCTGGTGCGGCATGACAGCGCAGAAATGAGGTACTGACTATAACAAAATCAGACTGAAAAATCGTAATCGGCCAGTTATTCGAGTCACCCTTCAAATCCTGCTGCCCTCTCTACTGCTAGGCTCCGCCTCCACATGATGCATACTCCGCAGGTGACTTGCTCAGCTGGCCTGGGTTGCGGCAGTCCTCTGAGCTCTCCAGATCTTTAGGCTGGCTCTCCTGGACCGCTCATGCTGACGGCTTCCAGGGACTGTCCTGTTCCCCTGCACCGTGCTCTCCTGGTTGTCCTGCAATTCTTCCTCCCTACTGATGGATGAGATGCTGGCTCGAATTTCACCCGCTCACTGGGTGGCTCCACATGGATGTTTCAGCAGAATCTCAGTCTGCACAAGTCCAGTCTTACTCCTTGGGTTTTCTGATCTATCCAAACTGTCCCCATCTGTCCCTGTAGGCCTTCCTGTTTAAAGATCTCTTTCTCTGCCTCTGCCTCTTCCTCCATCAGTCTGGAAAGACTGCTTTCCTTTAAAAATCCAATATTCTGTGCCTTCTTGTTTCACTGTATTGAAACCCCTTCATCATTTTTCTTTTTCCTAGCATTTTCTGGACAATTACAGTAACTTATTATTATTATTATTTGAGACAGTGATCCTCCTGCCTCAGCCTCCCAAGTATTGAGATCACAGGTATGTACCACCATGCCCAGCTCTGCAGTAACTTCTTAGTTGTTCTTTTTGTCTCCAAACCATACTTCATTCTACTGCTAGAGCTAACTTCTTACAACACTAGTGAAATCATGATACAAATGATAGTACTATTTCACATAGTAGTTGCTTAACAAATATAACCTTGTTATTTCCTTAGCTTCAGGACTTTATCTGTAAAATTTAAAAGTTTAGACTAGATAGCTCTAGTATATAGCTTTGGTCTGATATTTTATGTGCTTTTTTTGGTTTGTTTTTGGTGGAACTAGAAATTGAACTCAGGCCCTTGTGCTTGCCAGGCAAGCACTTATTCTACTGAGCTATTTCACCAGCCCTGTCTGATATTTTATATGTCTCCAAGAAATAAAAGATATGGTTGTCATTTGACTTCTGTCTGCAAATTTTGCCACTGATGAACCTGGGCCTAGATCTAGACAGTGATCCTAGATTAGAAGACTCATTCCTCATTCTAAAAGCCTTTCTGCTCTATGACATTAACTTTGCCCCTATCATGGTATCTCAAGCTCTGAAATCAGTGATGCTCAGCATACAAAACAGCTTCTAGTGACAATAGGAAATGGGGCTATTTTCTATGATCATCTCATATTTAATTTCACTGTTTAAATTATCATATCTCTTTCTCTAAAAAAGAGATTGAAATAGCTTCAAAGGTCATTTTTCATTGGCTAGTTTGGGTTCTTGCTTTAATTATAATGGAAATTAAATCTAAGGCACAAATTTGCAGGGGAAAAAAAAAGGATTTAATTGGAAAGTAAGCGAAAACAGTAAGGGACTTTACCTTGGAGAGCTCACAAAGGTCAGGCTGGCTCCTTAACACAGGAAAGTAAAATAGAGCAGGGCGAGGACTCCAGCCTGAGAATCTCGAGGGAGCACCGCTCCTATGCCGAGGCTAACTGGCCCGGCAGCAAGGGCCGGGGCACAGCGTGATGGGGCCTTGCGGGGCTGGGGTCTGCTATTGTACCTCTGGAGGAATTCTTAGGACTTGCGGGACAGTTCAGTGCTCATGAGGTGGCTGGTCCTGCCCAGGAATGTGAGCTCGTGGTGAGGTCTCAGAGGCTCTGTTTCTTCTTCTGTGACCCAGGTGACTGCAGGTTCAGACAGCGGATGGAGACTACCAGGCACTGCTTCAAGGCGTGGGTGGGCGGGTCTAGACCTAGCCATGGTGAAAGCTGGTAGGCGGATATCTACCAATCTTGAAAATTACTTTAGTTGCTCTTGTTGTCTGTCCTCAGTCTGGACGGAGGATAAGACAGGCTAGGTAAATTTATTCTGCCAACTTTTAGACAGATACCCGCTAAATGACTAGCATGCCTACATACAGAACTGAGAACTTGACCCAGAGCTTCATAAAATGAAGATGAGGCTTTGTTTTGCTTCTAGTACCTACTAGCCATCTGAGGCCCAAGGAAAGAGGCATGGTTTTTAGGAAAAAGTACTTTTTAGTCCCTGACTGCTTTGGATGAAAACACAAATTGTGCTTTTAATAATAACAACAAGTTAAGGCCCTGGAGTTCGTTTGTTCCCTCTCCCTAGAATGGTCTCTGTGTCATATTTAGTTTCCAAAAAGTCTGTGTCTCCTTGAAACCTTATTCATGTGGCAAATGAAGGGTTTAAAGAGATTCATCATGTACTTTGGGGTGCATATGCATTATAGTTTCTCTTTCTTTTTTCTTTTTGGTTATTTGAGACAGGGTCGCCCTATGTGGTTTAGGCTGGCCTTGAACACTCAGTGATCCTTCTGCCTCCTGCCATTTTTCTTTGAGGTAACCATGAAGAGGCATCTTTCATGTTTCAGACGCAGGTAGGGTAATTGCTGGAGGCCCGGCTGCTGGCCCTGGAAGTCCCTCTCTACATCACCCAGGACAGACCTCTCAGGGGCTGCTGACAGTGAGGAAATGAGTGCAGCAGGCCTTTTTCTGAGAGCCAGAGAAGGCCGCAGAGAGGTGACTTCAGCTTCAGAACTCCCTGCTGGCTTTGCAGAACTTCTGTCCTTTCAAACATTTCTACCCAGTTTTCTTTTTCCTCTCCCCTGTCACTCGGGGTGTTCTCAGCTGCCTCTGGCTCCCTTCCCATTTTCACTCATAGGTTTTTCTCCTAATAATTTTCCCATGTCTGGGTGACTGCTTCTCAGGTAGCTTGAACTAGTGTACAGCCTGTACTTAATGTCACCATCAACTTACCTCTACTCATGGAAAATTGGTTTGGTGTTAGCATTGCTATATTTCAAATGTGTCCTCTCTAAAATCAGGTTTGTCAGCCAGTTAACAGCCAATAAGGTAGTATTAAGAGGTAGAGACGTTAGGAGGCAAGTAGGACACAAGGGCCCCTCACTTGTGAATGGAATTAGGCCCCCGTAAGATGGAACTTCATGGAGTGCCATTTTGCCCTCTGCCTGGTGAGGCTGCAATGTCAAGGCACCATCTTGAAAAGAGAGATAAGACTCTCACTGGACAACAAAATTGTTACCTTCATCTTTGACTTGCCAGAGTCCAGAACAGTGAGAATTAAATTTTTGATCTTTTTAAATTACAGCAGAAATGGGCATCATTTATTGTGACAGTTAAGCTTGTGTGTCAGCTGGATTGCCTTGGCAGCAGCTGATGGGGTCAGTGGCATGCCCTTCTGAGTGCGCCTGGATGGATGAAGGAAGTGTGCCTGTGGGGACCATATCCGGCTGCTGCACCTTCCTCTCTGGTGCTGCTATCATGAAATGAGCAGGTTGGCTCCATCATGCTTTGCTGCCATGAGCTTCTCTGGAGCCCATCACCCATGGCTGGGTCCTCGGAAGCTGTGAGCCAAATTAAACCTCTTCAACTTTACACTGCAGGTATTGGGTATTTTGTATCAGCAATGGAAAAGCTAACAATTCATACATCTGCAAATCTGCAGATTTTATTTTCCATAGCAAAGGCATCTATCCATTCACCATGTCTTTAAAATTTCCCCTTAAATTATAAAAAAGAGCATAGCATTTGTAGAAAAAATATATAAAGAAAATTAAATTACCCATAATTCCAATTCCCACATAACTATTTTGGATGACTATCATTTTCTGATCTTTCTACAAAAAAAAATTGTTTTACAGCAACAATAAAAGTAGAGAAGTTAGTAAATATTTTTTAAGGGGGTAGATTAGTAAATATTTTAAACTTTATTCACCAGAAAGACTCCCTTGCATGTTTTCAGCTATGCCTTGGTAGGTTGAAAGCAGCCATAGCCGACATGTAAAGGAGAGGCTGTGTTCCAATTAAAATGCAGGTGCTAGCCAGAGTTTGGCCAAGTTGCCATAGCTTATTAATCCAAAGTTTAGTAAAACAAAATAATCTTGCTAAAGGACCTAATCTGGGGCTAAAGGAGAATGTTCAGATCCTGTTTAAAATCACCTAGTGCTTCCTATACTTTGCAAAGTGGCAGCTGCAGTGCAAGGTCCTAGCTGTATGCTTGGGATAGCAACTTGCTCACTTCTGCTGGAGGATCACGGGCCACAAGGGATGCACCCTGGAATGTGTGAGAATTCATGTTTGCGTGGAACTTTTTCCAGAAGAGCTAAAGTGAGAAATCAGTCAGCCAACAGCTATGCTGCGGTCTTTTGCTATTGTCAGGCATGTGTTAAGGAGGCTGTAAACCCTTCCTAATGTGATTTTTTCCATTTAATTTTGTGGCTGCATAAACTTTCATACCAAATAATGAGTTGGGGCTATAGCCCAAATATTATGGACTCTTTGTGTATCTAGAGAGCCTGTGCAGTGCAGCCCAGCATTCTAATGGCCTGCTTAGCTGCATGCCTGCTGGGCAGAGCAAGCTTGTTTTGGCTTGAAGAGGGATTCTGTAGAAATTGAGGGGAACCCACCAGAGAGCTCTTTGGCCCTCGCTGCTCCCCTTCCTTCTCTATAGAAGCATTTTTCCCCAAGACTTGACAGCTGCTCCTCTTGGGTCAGAGTGAATTTGTCCCTCAGGTAGAATTCTGACTGTGTCTGTCTTGATTTTAGTGTTGAAAAAAAATTCTTACCTAGGAGTCCTGTTTTCAAAATCCATGCTTGCACTTCTGTTTGTCTACAGAAATGAACATTGACTACCTATTCTCTGGCCCATCTGCTGTGATGGCACTGTGCCCGGTTCCTGAAAGAGCGAGTGCTACAGAGAACCGGAGTTGTAGTGTTGGGAGCAGTAACTGTGAGGAAGGGAGCAGGCAAGGAGTGGGCCTAAGGAGGAGATAGGCAGAAAGTCATATTGTTTTGCACTGTCCTGAGTCTCAGGCCCTTGGCCCTGTAGTCAGCATGCCCTGCCTTACTCCCCTGGAAGTCAAGTCCCTGAGATGACCTGGGCATGGGAAGTACATTTGTGCTTGGGGTAATGGGTGTTGGCATCTGGCTCGGATGTTCTCCCCCAGCCATAAATATCAAGGAGCCAACACTCAAGGTAAAACAAGTGTAGAAGGAAGAGTAGATTATAAAATGATAATGCACAGTGCCACCTGCAGCAAATACATCTTGGTATTTCTGGCAATGGGTAGTGGGACTATAGGCAATTGTTATTTTGTCTGCTTTTATATTTTTCCACAGTGGATGTATGTATGATGACAACAACAACAAAAGCCAAAAGAATTTTCCACAGAGTATTAGGTATTAGAAAAGACTTTAATGAAGGCCTTTTCC
Source organism: Tympanoctomys barrerae (assembly GCA_002564285.1). Taxonomy (NCBI): domain Eukaryota; kingdom Metazoa; phylum Chordata; class Mammalia; order Rodentia; family Octodontidae; genus Tympanoctomys; species Tympanoctomys barrerae. The sequence goes on from NDGN011454654.1 coordinate 14,157, forward strand.
TCTGGCCAAGGGAGAATTTCTAAGCCTTCTGTAAAATG
>NDGN011454655.1:0-12415 GCA_002564285.1 Tympanoctomys barrerae
TGAACTCAGGCCCTTGCGCTTGCCAGGGAAGCACTTATTCCACTGAGCCATCTCCCCGGCTCTGGAAACTGACATTTGTTGTCGCAAGGATTGAACTACCGTAAACTTACACCCTCTAAGACAACATTGTGGTTCTCACTGTGTGCCTTTGGTTCTCTGGGACAGGCCAGAGAGCTAGGGACTCAGTGATTCAGGCACAGCACAGGGACGAACAAGACAGCATTAGCACATCTGGGGTGGCTGAGGTCACTGGAGCTGAACACAGGCATTGGTCTTGGGCCAGTTTCAAGTGTTACTGCCCTTTGGACACACGGCACGTGGCAGACCCTTCTGGCCTCTTCCAGCTAACTGTGCCAGTGAAGCCACAATCTGTACCCAGTGTGACAGATACTCGGAAACAAGGTCTGTGGCCCTGCATAGGGGCAGCACTATTCACTCATTCACTCTAAAACATGCCCCCAAACACTTCCTGCGTCTACTGCATATCAGGCCTGGAGGCATAACAGTAACCAAGAAAGCCATAGTACCTGTACTTTTGGGGACAAAGTCTACTTGTGGAAACAAATATTAACTAAATTCTCAGAACAATTGCTGAGTTGCAGCTGGGCCTTGGGCAACAGGCAAGAGGTACTCAGACAGTTCTTCAGGGACTGAGACCTGCAGAGTGAGGTGTTCCCTTGGGAAGAGAGAAGGAGGTACATTCCAGGCTGGTGGGAACACTAACGGGGACAGAGGGGCCAGGTGGCCTATGAAAATAAGGAGGGCACAGAGCTCTCAAAGGGGACTGGAGGGGAAATTTAAGTGCTTTGGCTTTGACCTTGAGCTCAGCCAGAAGCATGCTGAGGGTGTTAGGAAAGAGTGTGCAAGACCTCTTTGGCGCTGGATGGACTCTACCAAGGTCAGGGGATGGAGGGAAGCTGGTAGATCTTCAAATGTGACTTACTGTTCTCTGCAGGAGCCACCAGGCAGCCTCTGCCTTTGCAGAGACTGCATTTTGCAGATTCAAATCCTGCAGCAAGATGTGGAAGGCCCCTGCCCATGCCCCACTGTTGAGCATAGAGGAGAGCTGGGCTGGAGCCAACAGATGTGGAGGGCCCATTGCTGCCTGGCTCCCTGGGCACCTGCGCACAGGTGATCTCATGATGCACTAAGTGCTGCAAGATGTCAACCTGTGTCATCCCAGTGCAATCACTTGTTGGATACAGCCAACCTTACCTGGTCACTCAGCGGTATTCCCTTTCCCATCTTCACTCGGTTCTCTTCTGGGTGAAAGTCATCTGCATCGTAGAATTTCCAGCCCAGCTTCAGGAATAAGGGAAAACTTGTCTGAGTCAGGCTGCGTGGCTCTTGTGATTGCCACTGTGGAGTGAGTTACCAGCAACCACAGACACAATCCCATCACCCCTCTTCCTATTACCAGCCCAAGGGTGTCTTCATCCCCAGAGACAAGATAAAGAGCTTTGTGATGCCACTATACAACCTTCACCCCTGGGCTGAGGCAGCTCCATTTTTCATCCATCACTATTTGTAATCACCAAGGAGAAAACCAAGTTAGCCCAGTGGTTGCAAGTGAGCAGAAGTGTGTGCACAAACCATTCCAGGGCACAGGACAGAGAAGCAATGAGACACAATGTGCAGCAGGGATGGCTACCTCAGAGGCCAGCATGGTACCCACAGTCGACCTGTGGAGAAGACACAGACATCCCAGTCATTGCCCTTGCCAAGTGTGTGACACTTCCCTCCTTGCTGCCAGGGCTCCAGAGCCACGCTGGTGACCTAAAGCCGTGATGCTTTCAAACCTGGCCAACTTGGAAACCAGCCTTCCCTATTCTCTAGGAAAATCAACAGACATAATTAGTCAGTTGCCTCTATTTCTTTTCCAAAAGTCAATATAGATATCATTACCTTGAATAATCAGTGTATGGTATCTGTTGTATAGATGTCTACCTTTTGAGAGAAAATACTGAGTAACATGATAAAGTTATGCTAAAGTTGGTGGAGAGGGGCTCTGATCAAGGGGTTAATCTCTAGCACTACTAGGTAAAGTTTGGGGGACTCAATAGTACCAAAGCATTGTTTGGGTTGAAAAGCACACTCTTATTAAAGGGCCGGAGTCTATGACTCAATTAACTATAACTTGCTAAGACATGATCCTAGGGTTCTCCACACAGTATCTTGTGACAATTTGCTTGTACCAGTGGGCAGGGCTCAGGGACAGGGTCTCAAGAGTGGAAGATCTGGGCTGCAGCCATTGTTCTGCTACTAACTGATTGCATTCTTGGGCAACTGGCTTCCTCCTCTAGTCCTCTGTTGTCTCAAGGGGAACTGAGTGACATCATTTATTCTACACTCGTGTTTACTTCAGGAACTGATCTTTACTGAGTAGCCCTGGTTCCCAGGACATAATGATGAGACCACAGAGATGTGGTCTCAGACATCCCGAGGCTCAGTCTAGCACCATGGTGTAGGACAGAGTCTGGCAGACAATGACACAATTTCTGAAGGGCAACTGTTGTTGCCCTAACATCAGTCACTAAAAACCCATGTTCAGAATTTTTAATGTATCCTTATACCACTTCTTCATGTCCTTGCTCTTACATTTTTCCCACTATCCCTGTGATTATTCACTTGATGTTTTTATTTAGTTACTTCACTTTTAAAAATTAAATAAGTGGGTTAAAGATTTTTTCCTTCTCATATATAAGTATCACTGCTTGCCTGAAATGGAATGTAACAAAAAATATATACACTGAGAACGAAATAGTGTGATGAAATTCTAGCTGGATACCTTTGTCTAACATAGGTTTTGTATCTCATTTGTTAAAAAGGTTAAAGACACATTTGTATCTCTCCCATTAGATTCATTCTGGCGAAGGCATTATAGGTGACATGCTGCAGCCTAGTGGGGAACTGTTGACTCAGGAAGACTCAGTTGTTCATAAAGTCCAGTTAGAATAACTCACAAATGAAAGACCAGCCATCATGGATAAACCAAAAGAAAAGCTAAGCCAATTTTGGGCAAAGACTCAGGTAGGAGACAAGAGGAAAAGGAAAAGACACATCTGCTGCTTTGTTCAAATCTCCTGAACCAGAGAACATCTGGACTTCAAAATATCCAGCAAGGAGTCCAGCAGGAACAAGGTGCAGGGTGGCTCACAGGAAACTGGTCAGATCTAAGCATTATAAACTAACCCAGGCCCAAGCATTTCCTGGTGTTCTGGTCTAAATCAGGAGCAAAGAACTTAAAAAGACAGTAGGCTACTGGGATAGAGGAAATGAAGTTTTAAAAGGTTTAAATTTGTTCCATTAGAAAAAGGATGGTATCATTAACACTTTAAAAAATGCTGGACATTTTGGTGCACACTTGTAATTTCAGCACTGAGGGAGACTGAGGCAGGAGGATTGCAAATTGAAATCCTGCTTAGGCAATTTAGAGAGGACTTGTCTTAAAATTCTAAAAAGGGGGGGCAGGACATGGTGGTGCACACTATTAATCAATGTACTTGGGAGGCTGAGGCAGGAGGACTGCTATGAGTTTGAGGCCAGCCTGGACTACATAATGAGACTAAAAAACAAATAAGTAAAATAAAATAAAAAGAGAAATAAAAAGAAAGAGGGCTGGGGATGTAGGTTAGTGGTGGGGCACCCCTATGTTCCATCCCCAGTACTGAAAATAACTGATTTTAAAGTATGAAGAAAACTGAGTTACTGAGCTCCTTCCTGTTGCCTGAGACAACCCTGGGCTGGTGCTGGTACTTTCCTTGAATCATGGTCGCCAAGTGCCAGTTTTTACCCTCTGACTAAGAGGCTCAGACAATCTCCTGTGCCCAAATCCGTGGATGGGTCAGCCTGCTGGGCCTTCCCAAGGAAGAAAAAGAAACAAAGCAAGTGAACACACTAATGAAGTATAAAATAAGACTCAGTGAACAAACCAGCGAGGAGATGGTGAAAGTAGAACAGCAATATAACAAACTCTGCCAATCATTTTTCCAGATAAGGTCAGAACTGACTGCCAAAATCCCAAATTTTTAAGTAACATTTGTCAACCATCCACAAGTATGTATGCTACTAGGGAAAGAAGAGGCAGAGGCAGCATCGTCGGGCCACAGTTGAAGTGACAGAACCTGAAGACATATGATCAGGTTATAGATTTTTATTTCAGTGAAAATGCTTCCTTTGAACATAAAATTCTTTCTATAAAATTTCATCTGAGACTGGTGACTTCCATCAAAATAAAATGGAAATGTGGAAAGGACCTGACAAAATGTTCAAGTCAAACACAGAGTAAAGCCAGTGGAAAAAGGCAGCATGATGAACCCAAGAGCTTTTTCCTCTGGTTTCCTGGTTACTGTGATGCACATACTGATGAGTTAGGAGAGGACATTGAAGATGACACTGGGCCAAGTCCACTGCAGCGCTACTGGTTCCTAATATGGACGATGAGGAGGGAAGGAGAAGATGACAATAAAGGATTAGAGGGCAGGGGTATAGCTCAGTGGCACAGTGTCTTCCTGGCAAGTGCGAGGTCCTGATTTTGATTCACAGTTCCAAAACAGGATTAGAGAATACTGACAAAGGGGTGAGGATGGAGGTGATGATGGGAGGAAGAAAAGGATGAAGGAGATGAGTAACAACACTGATGGAGTCCAACCTTTTTGTAAAAAAAAATTTTCTCCAGTCCTTGGGAGCAAGTTAGAGTCTCTGCCTGCCCTTGTGCTCAGCCGCTCTGTTCCAAGGCCTCTTTTCTCAAATACTATGGTTCTTGATTTATTTCATTGGGAGAAACAAGGATACAACAGGAAAGAATCTCTACAACCTTCTGCCGAAATTTACTTTTATCCCTTCCTGTCTCAATACAAATTCTATGGATTCAACACCTTTGTGCTCTGCAGGGAAAAAAGAAAACCTCTGTGCTCTCTTTGCTCTGCTGTGACTCAGGGGGTGCTCCGCCCTGTGCAGCAGTACACAGAATTCCAGCTTTACTCTGCCGTTCTCTGTATACTGAGGTCAGACTACACTGTATCTCTATGCAAATATGGACAGTTAGCATTTACCAACCTGCCTCAGACTACTTTCTCGTTTAAAAATGAAAAAATAACTTTAAAAATGAGACACAGAAGGTCAGTGGAGGGCAGATTAGAGATCTTTGGGCAGGTTAAATGGGCATTTGACAACATACCTTCTTTGGCAGGTTTAACTCTGATGTTAACAGACATCCTTGCAGTTTACAATTAAACGTTTAAAAATAAAATTCTCTTCTAATGAAAGCAATTTTTTATAAATTAAGAAAATTAACACTGCTGATGTTCAAGTAGCTCATTCATACTCAAAGTCAATCAATACAGAGCACTTCCTACGTGCAGCACTGCCAGGACCCTATCAGTGAACAAACAGCAATGGGTTTCCTCTCTTCATGTGGGGAGGGGAAAGCAGTGGACACAATACCCGACAGTGTAAATTGGTAAACTTATTACTCGACATCACCTAAAAGTGTTTTAAATACACCCTCCTGTTTTAACATTCTCTTGAACTACTAGTCTTTGGCAATTCTTTTTCCAAATGTCATGACGTATAATAAAAAATCCTGTGGGAAATTGGGACTGACCAAGTCACCAAAGAACTTAGTGTTGCAACATCGTATGGTGAACATGATGACTGAACACAATTCTCAGACATTTTATTACTCAGTCAGCAACCTGATGACTTCTCTGACCTTTAGCCACAGAAGGCTGTATTTTAATCAGGTTGTGTCTTTGACTCCCGTGGCTGGACACTGCCGCGCCTGTTTTTGGATAAGGTCACACGGCCAGATTCCGGCAGCTTGGAAGTCAAGGCTGACTCTCCGGTCCCCGAGGCCAGTTCCGGCCGGGTAGCACCGCCAACTTTCCGGGGTCCTCGCCCTCCTTCCCACGCCGCCGCGCTCCCGCCTCCCTCGCAGACACAGCTCCTTCCGGCTCAGGGCCTGCGTCACCGCTCCCGAGGAGCCCCGGGGTCCCGACCCTGCAGGTCCGCAGCCGGCGCGGGACCTCGGACTCCTCGCGGAGTAAGGTCCCCAGGATCTTCGTCCCAGCACCCCGAGCCCCAGACCTACTTTCCCGCGCCGCTCACGCCCATCACTAGCAACACACTGGGCGCCGCCATCGCTGCTCCAGCTCCGCCCTACGCTTAACGCAGAGCAGGCCCCGCCCCCCCCCCGACCGCAGGGGCGGACCGTCTTCATGGCCCCGCCTACCCGCTACAGAAGCCCCGCCCACACGTATGCCCCGACGGCCCCCCCTCGACCGCAGGGGCGGACCGTCTTCGTGGCCCTGCCCACCCGCTATAGAAAGCCCCGCCCACACGTATGCCCCGCCCCGCTCCGCCCGGAGATCGCTTCCTCCCTCCTCAATCCCAGGCCCAGCGCCCAGGTACTAGGAGACCGGAGATACCCCCAACCCTGCACCTCCTGCCTGCTCTTCTCCGTGGCATCTGGCAGTTCTTGCCCTTCTTCCGTCCAGTCATTCATTTATAAAAATGTGCTTCAAAAAGAAGCAAAATAAATTCCCCCTTTCCCACACCAGGAGGCAATCTCCCGCGGAGACAGCGTGACCCTTAGGAACCTGAGCTGTGCTTACAAGTGTGGACTTGGGCCTCTGCTCTTGGGGGAGGTGGGGACAGGCGGCGCGTGTCCCTGGGCTCTGATGCAGAGGTGAGCACAGCCCCAGCTTCCCAGCTTTGCTGCACTGCCAGGGAAATCACTTAGGAGGAGCGCGCTCCGTCAGGCCCAGTCCCATGACTTTTTTTTTTTAGACGGTGTCTCGCTTGGACTGTGTGTGTAGCCCAGGCTGGCCTCACACTGGCCTCAAACTCACAGTGATCCTCCTGCCTCATCCTCCTCGGTGCTGGGATTACAGGCGTGCACCACCTCACGGGGGCCCTGGACAATGTTTTTCATTGTGCATTATTCAGAATATTGGTTAAAAATACTTCTGAGACATCTTCACCACCGCCTGTTTACCAAGTTCTGATTACTCTCTGTTCCAGAAAACAATTAAGGAGAGAGAAAAGCATCTATAGAATGACTATTTCCATTATCCCTGTCCTGATCGTTTTTTGCGCTTTGCCTGAATGGTTGAGATTTTAGTCGTGTAGGGCTGTGCGGGCAGAAAAATCGAAGACTGGAGACAGTTTTCCAGGTCAGTTTGGGTCAATAAACATGTTCTAAATATCTTCCATCTGCAGATTGGTATAATATTAACAGTCACTGAAAGAAGAATGCAACTCTGTGGGCACTCCTGTCAAGAGGAATAGATATATATGTAAACAAGTTCTATAACTTGGACTGTTTTACTAGCTCAATTTCCCTCAATATTTGGATCAGAATGATCAGCTGAAAGTCTGTTTTTTCTCACAGCCTCTCCCAAGTTACGTTCAAGGACCTCATGTATTCTGCAGTCCTTGGGGTGGTGTCAGGAAATGGCACTAAACTAGGGGATTTGAAGAAGACTCTGGAAAGCCACTCTTGAAAGTCCAAAGAGGAACGGACTCCAGAAAGAAGTTGGGGGTGGGGGTGGGGGTGGGGCGGGGGGGGGGGAGCGGTCAGAGAGCACCACAAGGAGGCCAGGTCTTAGTCCTAGTGACCCGGGGAAGGTGTGGGACTCTGCGTGCGGGTCAGGAGAGAATGGGGAAGAAGGCTGTGTGAGCAGCAGAACCGCCAGGAAGAAAATCAGAAAAAGAGATCACCTTCCCTACCCCGCTTTTGCCCTCTCCCTCTCATTTGCTAGTGGCCAAACCCCACCGAACATCTCCAATTGTACAGCAGAGAACCAGGATATGGAGAGTGAGGTGGGGTCCCCTGCTGCCCATCTCCTGGCTCAGAGCAGGAAGAGAGTGAAGGAGAGTGTATCCGGACCAAGGAGGGAGAGGCGTCCAGCGCTTGCACTCACTGATGCCTATGCGGTGCTCCTTTGCTTGCCTCCAGTGTGTCACACGCAAGGCCCGCTCTGAGTGCTAAATCCCAGTTTTCTTTCCAGAGAATGCGGCCCGCAGTGCTCATTGTCTCAAGGCTTCCCACCTGATGCTGTTGGGCGACTTTGAGGCTGATATTAGGTCTTATCTACTTCAACAACTGTTGTTCTGTTGCCCTGGAAACCCCAAGTGTCCCAAGCAAGCACAGCCTCCTGTGCGAGGTACGTGATCAGCCCCAGGTTAGGACAGCCCCAGCCATGGTTGCTGTGGCCAGGCTCCTCAGTGGCTTCTCCTCAAGCTCCACGGGGTGGGGGGCAGAGGTCCTGTGGCAAGGAAAGCGCCTTCTGTTAATGCATGGACTTTTCTTTGGAAGGCAAAGCAGCTGTGGAGATGGCTGGGTAGAGGCAGATATTCCTATGAAAGGACTTCACCAAACTAATGTGTCTCATGAAGAAAAGATTGGTGTGAGTGGGAGGTGGAGGTGCACGCATGACAGCAGCATATGCCATACATAAGTGACTTACATTGACAGTACATTGTCTTAGCTTTCCTTTCCTGTTTGGCAGGCCATATTTGTCACCTTTCTTGTCAGGAACTTGCTGTTGTACAATGTGTAGTTAACCAGGAAAAAAAAAAATCAATGAAATAAAATATCAAAAATGTAATGTTTGAAATAAACATCAATATTTTCTGTATCAACTGTTTGCTTACTAAATCTAAAAATAACAATAGAAATAAATTCCTATGTGAACAAAAATGAAAATACAAATCAAATTCTACCACAAAAATTACTCTAAGGCAGTTTCCACTGTCTTAGCACAATGTGTTTTGTTTTCCTGTATTCTTTGGTAGAATGTCTTGACATCTTACTGGTCTTTCTGATTCTTTTTTTTTAAGATACATCTTTTTTTTTTTAACATTTATTTATTTAGAGTGTGTGTGTGTGGGGGGGGCAGCTCAGCCCACCAGGGGGCAGGGCTGGCTGGCATGTGGTGTTAGGGGGATCGAACAGCGGTCCCTGTGGTTTACCAAGCTTGTTCCAAGTAGGTGCTTTAGACCACTGAGCCAACTCGCCGTCCCAGTCTTTCTGATTCTTAAGAGGTTCTTAAGATGTTTTACCTGTCTGTTCCCCAATCTGCTCCAGAATGTTTTTGTGGAGTTCTTTAGAAAGATATATATGGTTTTTCACATTCATTAATTTTACCCTCAAAGACAATTTCTCTATGAAATTTTGTGCTTGTTATTCTCTTTTTTTGTAATAAAAGATTTATTTATTTATTTGGTACAGGGTCTTGCTATGCAGCTTGGATTCATAATGATCCTTCTGTCTCAGCCTCCCAAGCACTTGGATTATAGGCATGCACCATCATGCCTTGTTTCAGTGGCTGGCTCAGGGCAGCACTGACATGACATGTGGTACTGGTGATTGAACCTGGGTCCTTGCATTTGCCAGGCGGGTGCTTAGACTGCCAAGCTATCTCCCCAGCCCTGTGATTGATATTTTCTTTGTAAACTATGAAACTATTTATGCCTAACATGTTTAAGATTAAATAAAATGCAACCATTGGCCAATATTTTGTGTTTTGTGTAATATCATAGTTATCACATAACTTGTCAACAATATATACTCTGTCTTCTGTTTTGTTGTAAAATGTGACCATTTCTAGCTACATTTGTGTTGATGATTCACTATCAATCTTTGTTGGTTGTTTTGTTTTGATAAGGAGTCCGAGCTAGGCTTGAATTCACTATGTAGCATGGACTGACCTTGAACTCACAGGATCCTCCTGCTTCAGCCTCCCAACTGCTGGGACTACAGATGTATACCCCCCACTGTCAATTTTATCATCATGGTGTAATATCAACAGTCTCAATAGTTTTTTTGTTTTTCTTCACCAAATAGGAAGCCAATGTTATGTCTTTCTGAAATTCCAAGATTGTACTATACACTTTTTTTTTTTTTTTTTTGGGCAGAACCGGGGATTGAACTCAGGGCCTTGTGCTTGCCAGGGAAGCGCTTATTCCACTGAGGCATCTCCCCAGCCCCCTACTATACATTTCTGTGCTTTGAACTTGCAACATTTTTTTTTTTAGGAATCTCTACTTTGTTCCTGAACTGGACAACTGGTGCTTTTATTTAACAAATATAAAATCAATGGTGTTATGACTTGTGTTTAGTTGTTTCATGCAATCATGGGGCAGTATTCTGGAGATTGTGATTAATTCTCAATCCAATGCTGAGGTTATGGGTGTGAATGCTCTATCTGCCCTGGGATGGACAGCCTAAATACAATGTAGGGAAGGGAGAGAGACTTGATAGCTGCTACAGCTGCAGCTCCTTCCTTTGCTTTTTGCTGTTTTCTGCTGCTGTGAATGGCTGCCCTCTGCCATGGACCACTCTACCTTGGAGCTAGCTGAGTATGGACTGAAACCTCCAACAACTGTGAACTAAATAAAGTCTCCTTCCTTAATTTGGGGTGTTGGGTATTTTGCCCCAGCAATAAGACAAAAGTAACTAAGACAGAATTTTGTACTAAGAAGTGGTGTCACTGCTGTGGCTATACCTGACAATGCCATTCTTTGGGACTGGATTATGGGAAGAGATAAGAAAGATTTGGAGATGTCACCTAAAAGAGAAGTGTTGCAATGCCTTCAAATGTTCTGTATGGGAGATTCTGGTCAAAGATCAGAAGACCAGAATGCTAATAGAAATCCTGCTTATAAATACTGAGCTGAGAGGTTTCTTCTGGAAAGGACTATATTGGTTATTAGACTCCAGATGATGTGTGCTATGGCTTGGAAGAAAGTTTGTCTAAATTTTGCTTGTGTTCAGACTTTACCTGACACTGAGATTAAGAGCAGTGGACTGATTAATCTGGCAAAGGAAATTTCAAGGCCATCAAATGTTGAGGCAGTAATATGGCTATTGCTGGGGGATTTTAGTCAGATTTATGTTGAGAACCAAGAGCAAAGAACCCAGCAGGATGATTTAAAATGTTGTGAGTTTGGACAGAAATGAAGCTCCAATAAAGCTATGGGCTACAAAGATAGAGCTGAAGAGATTTTCATTGATGAGAAAAAACAGAAGAATAGAAAAGATGACCTGAAGGCATCACAAGAAGCAGCAAGTCTCTACCCTTTGCATCTCAAAACTGCAAAAGTGAAGACTTTGCTTTGAGGTGGAATCCAGAGTGACATGTTCCAGAATGGTGTTGGCCACAATGTGTCCCAGAATGGTGACTCTACAGAGTATTTGTTCCTCAGAATCAGGTTCAGAGTGCTCAGCAATGCATACACTCCACCCCTACAGACAAGAGAGAAGGATTTGGCTACTGCTCCAGCTGGCAGCAGACCTTGGCACATGGCATTGGTTTTAAGTGCATGCAGAATACAAGGGTTCTGAGAGTTTTTTTTTTAAAAATTATAATTTTCTTTTATTTTGAAGAGTTCTGAGGTTAAAAAGGCTTTCACCTACTCTTCAGAAGAAGGCCTCAGAGACCATGCAGTGTGCCTTTTGGAGGGCAGTGTACAAAGCAAAGAGTGAGAAGCCTACAGTCCAGTGGAATGTTCTGTGTGGAAGATTCTGGTCAAAGCTCAGAAGACCAGAATGCTAATAGAAATCCTGCTTGTAAACACTAGGCTTGGATTTTTCCTTGGAAAAGCCAGGAACATGGATTGTCTGAGGAAAGCTGTAAGGAGGGAGTAAATCCAGTCCAAAACAGAAGCCAGGGAGCTACAACCAGAAGAAGTGCCATAGAGATGGAGCCACATGGACCTGAGAATTTGCCACAGATTGCTTCAGATGTTACACATGGAACTAAAGGACTTAATGTTTTCCCTTATGGATTTTGGACTTGTTTTGGTCACAATGCTTTGTTTTCCCATTTGTACCTTTTGGAATGATAATGTTTATCATGTGCCATTGAATGTTGAAGTGTTTCACTTTTCATTTGTACAGGGGCTCACAGCTAAGAGTTTGCCTTAGATCTTGGAGGAGACTTGGGACTTGAACTCAGCAAAGCTGAAACTGTTAGGACTTTGGCAATTCTTAGAGATAGACTAAAATACCTTTTACATAAAAGGGGATGTGCATGAGTCTTTTGTGGGCCAGGGGCAGAATGTTATGGTTTGTGTCTAGTTGCTCCCCCAAAGCCTTATGCATTCATGGGGCAGACATATACAGGTTGTGATTAATTCATAATACAAGGCTGGGATTATAGATATGTGTGCTACACCCTCCCTGGGACAGATAGCCTGAACATAATGTGGAGAAAGGAGAAAGACCTGATAGCTGCCACAGCTGCTGCTACTCCCTTTGCTTTTTGCTGTTTTCCACTGCAATGATGGCTGCCCTCTGCCATGTGCCACTCGGCCTTGGAGCTAGCTGAGTATGGACAGAAACCTGCACTAACTGTGAGCTAAATAAACCTTTCCTTCCTTAATTTTGGGTGTTAGGTTTTTTGTCCCA
>NDGN011454663.1:0-12967 GCA_002564285.1 Tympanoctomys barrerae
TTCCTGTGCCTGGCTTGGGAGGAACAGATTCTATTACTTGTGACTCGGCTAAAGGAAGAGGAGTTTGGTCTCCATGGCTTGCTGGGGAAGAAGAGTGAGAGACGGGAAGGCAGGGGAGGCTGAGAGAAAGCCTTTGCCACTGAGGCTGTAGGAGGCCTTCAGTGATACACTCACTCCCACTGAAGCATTCCAAAAACAAAACACTCACTCAATTTCTAAGAGGTCTCTGAAATTCAAGAGATTCCGAACAAGATAGTTCTGATTGTGTTGTCTTTTCAGTTGTTAAGTGAATTTTATGCAGGAAAATTTATAGTTGCTAGGAGGACTTGTTGTTGTTCCTTATCTAAAAACTGAAAAGTCTGAGCATGGTGGCACATGCTTGTAATCCCAGCACTGGGGAGGCTGAGGCAGGAGAATTATTGCGAGTTCAAGACCAGCGTGGGCTACAAAGTGAATATAATGCCAGCTTGAACTGCATAGTGAGACCCTGTCTCAAAAAGAAAGAAAGAAAAGAAAAGAAAAAAGAAAGAGTGGCAAAATGAAGGTTTGTGATTTAAAAAAAAAAAAAAGTTGAACACAGCACATTCCGCTCTATTATTTCGGCACTGGGATGATGGCTCTCCCTACGTGTGTCATGTACCTTACTAAGTAGCCGAAGGTACAGGGATTGGTCCCACAAGCACACATGACACCTGCAGCTCATGGCACCCAGAGCAAGACAAAAGTGCAAGAGGAAGACAGCCATGGGCTTCGTTCTGGCTGGGAACAGCTACCCTCGCCCACTGGGGAGCTTTGGAGGTGGAGACGGCAGTTGGTGAAGCACAGATTCCTGGACCCAAAGCTGCCACGTTACACCGCAGGCCATCATAGGAAGTGGAGCTGTTTGCTTTGGAAAGCTCCCCTAAAGCAGGTGCTACAGGATCGGCTGCCAGCTGCTGGCCTTTTGGGCTGCGACTGCACCAGGAAGCTTGGAGTAATTCAGAGATGGGCTCATAATGTGATGGTGTTTGGGGAAATGATGGGAACCTAGAAGGGGGTCACAGCTGAAGGGAGCAGGTTGTGGGGGCGCCCTTGGGGGGCGCTGCACCTTGCCTCCAGCCTCTGCTTCTCCAGCCGCTTCCCCCTCTCTCTCCACCTCCCGTGAGGTGAGCAGCTCCACACCTTGAGGCCCTTCTGAGAGGAGGTTCCACCTCCCCACTCGCAGCAACCCAGCTGCTGGCCATGGGCTGACCGATGCTCAAGCTACCCCTTCCCTCTCTGCGTTGACTTTCCCAGGTGTTCTATCTTATCAATGCCAGGCTAACGGGGAAGCTTTTTAAATAGAAGAAATTTTTTTCTGAAACTAAATGCAAAAGACCACACATGTAGTTGCACTGTTTGTCTGCACTATCCATGACAGGCAAATGCTTAAAGACACAAAGGCAGCTGGCGATCGCCAAGGGCTCAAGGAAAGAATGAATGAACGGAAAGTGTGACTGCTGACGGGTGGGAGATTTGGGGAACGGCACCTCTTCTGGGGGTGCTGAGAATGTTCTGAAATATGACAGCGGCGACGATCACACCTTGTGACTATCCCAAATCTACTGCATTTTATGATATGTATGTATTAATAAAAATGGGAAAGGATATAGACTTACAGCTATAAAAATATTAGGTGATTAATGCACTTTTAAAAATAAATTCAGGGGCCAGAGAGATAGTTCAGTAGATAAGTGCCTGCTTGGCAAGCACAGTGTCCCGAGTTCAATCCCTGGTACCGCAAAAATAAATAAATAAATAAATAAATTCAAAAATCTCTGGGAGGGGCCAGGGAATGGCTCAGTGGAATAAGCGCTTCCCTGGCAAGCGCAATGGCCTGAGTTCAATCCCCGGTTCCGCAAAAAAAAAAAAAAAAAAAAAAATTCTCTGGGAAATAAAAAGTTTAGTAATAAAAGTTTATTCAATATACAACATGAAAATATTGGACACTTTGTTGAAAATAACTCTAAGTTTCTCCTCTATTTTATTTAGGCAAATACATATATACTTGTAAAATTGTACAATTGTAATTGGAAAATTTATACTAATCGTGAAATGTATAAAATTACATAAGCCTGCCCATTAGCTCAGTTGTTTAAGTGCCTGCTTAAACAAAGCAGTCGGCCTCAGGGAGCTGTGGTTCAATACCCAGATACTCAAGCCAGTCCAGACCAGCCCTGGAGGCGATCTGAGGCCACCAAAATAAATAAATAAATAACATTACATAGGTAAGTAAAAGAAGCAGGTAGGAAAGAAAGGAGAGAAGAAGGAAATAAGAAAAGAAGGAAGGGAAAGAGGAAGGAAGTTAGGAGGGCAGAAATGAAAGGGAAAGAACAGGACGGAAGAAGGCGAGGCCGGAGAGGGAGGGCGACAGCTGAAGGAAAGGAGGGAGGGATAGCAAGGACATCCTGCCAGCCAGCAAGCAGTTTATGGTGCAGCCTGAAGGTAAATGGCTTCTTGCTAATGAAGCCTCATGCCTGTGAAGACAGTGCTGGAGTCATGACCTGTGGCGTCCGGGCTGGCCACCAATGCGTGCTGACCACCCACGCAGTGTGCAAGCTAAAACCCGCACCATCACTATGGAACTGCTCCCCAACTCCCTGCCTGCCCCTACCGTGTTCCTGTAGACAAAAGAGTGGGAAACGGAGCTCAGGGAAAGACCACAACCAGCCAGACGACAAGCCCAACCTAAGGAAAGAACAAGACACCAGAAAGGCTCACAGCGAGAAACTCCCAACCGGCGGAAGGGCCAGAGAACCATGTGCCTGTTCTGAGTGACACCATCCCCTCCTGCTTTCCTCTACATCCAGCGAAGAGTCTGCAGGAGAGAAGCACAACCGCAGGAGAGGCTGAGAACAGATAGCCTCGGGTACCGAGGCTGGGAGGCAACAGCACACGAGAGAAAAGCGAGCGGGGTTCTGCGTGGGCCAAATCTCAAGCAAAATAATATGTTGTGAGAACAAAGGCTTTCTTGGCTTCAGTCTCCATTCTGAAAGCATAGGCTTGCTGAGTGCTTCCTGCTACCTGCCTGCTTGCTGGGAAGCGCTCGGGTCTTGAGCCTACCATTCCCTCCCTGCCTCTTTCTTATAGATCTCTCTCTCTCTCTCTCTCTCTCTCTCTCTCTCTCTCTCTCTCTTCTTTTTACTGAGAAAAACAGTGCATCTATCTTCAAGTACTCATCATCTATATGTCCTTTAAAGTTCTTTGTGCCTCCCACAGCCATGCATAGGACCACGCTGGCTTAAGGCATTCATATCACATCTGTCATTTCTGCTGCACCCTCCCCCTCCTGTGGGTCTGCCCACGACCAACACAGGGGGGCAAAGTGTGGGTGTGGGTTCCCATCATTATTTTCCCACCTGACCTTGAGGTACTAACTTTACCTTATTGTTTCTTAAGATGAAAAATAGCATCACATGTGCCTGGCTGGGGGTTTTTGGAGATCAGAGACAAGGCACACAAAGTACCTGGCAATGTTGCCAGGGCAGAGTAGGTGTGGCTCTTGGGCCTGGTAGGAAAAGGGTACAAAGGAACAGGAGGAAAACTGTCCACATTAAACCTACCCTCCCATCAGTATTACAGGTGCGGTACCTAGGTATCACTTGCCCAAGGCCCTTCCTTGAATACAAGTAGAGATGAAGGCATAAAAGAAACCTACATGAAAATGTGAAAGCCAAACTCAACTGAAAACTCAACTGTGTGCATCACTTTAAGTAAGAGATCAAGAAATCACCCTGGTAATATTGTATGTCTATCATGTACCCCCAAATGTAATATGCTAAGTGTGTCCATGGCTGGGACATAACTCTACACCAACCGTAAGAGAAGCATCAGACAGGCCCAAGTTGCAGGCCCCTCTACAAAATATCTAACCAGTGCTCAAAGCACCAAAGTCATGAAAAGTAAAGGAAAGTGAGAACTGTCACAGATCAGGGGAAGCTAAGAAAACATGATGACTGGGCATGATGCGACATTTTATATTTTAAAATAGAAAGAGGCTCTGAATGGAAAACTGGTGAGATCAAAATAAAGACTGGAGTGGGTGAGCAGTGTAGTTTAATGTTATTTCTGGAATTTAACAGCAGTGTGCTGGTGTTGGTTTTTTCCTTCTACGAGGTCCCAGAGTGACGTAAGAGGTCGACAGTGGACTAAATAGGATGGGAGATAAAAGGGAACTCGCTGTATTATCTTCACCATTTTGCTTAAGTTTAAACTGTCCAAATACAACATCCAAGTATGTTTCTGTAAACTATCACATAGCGCAGGATCTGACCCCTCCCTATGGATATGTCATGAGTAGAGCTTAGGGACACCTAGATTTAAGCCAGGTCATCATCAAGTATTTCCAACCTGCTCCATCACTGTCATGGAGGAATTATGTTTTGTTCCTTGCCTGCAGCCGCCCTGCTGTCAGCTAGGCCTCGGACAGTGAGTAACACTGTCTCTTTTCTAAGTCATCACTCACCATGAAAGCATAGCAAACTGGTGCCTTAGTCACAGCAGCGTGGCCAGTGCCCTGGTGGAGGCAGAGGCAGCCCTTCGTGACTCTCTGAGAGGTGTCAGAACCAGGCGTGACCAGCTCCAACAACATCTCCAGCTCTCATCAGCCCAGCCGCCCAGGTACACACTGTGGGAACACCCCCTACCTTTCTAGGTCAGCGTGATTCACCTGTTCTTTTGTGATGAACAAGGGCTGTACTACTCAGTTCTCCTTTCAAGGAGATATGTGGTGGCAGTACTCAGGAGGCCACCAGCTGCTCAAGTCCCCTCAGGTCCTGCCTCCCCTGCAGAACGCCATCGTGCCTGGAAGGTCAGCGTCCACCCAGCCCACAGCCAGTGACCAACCATGCAGTGTGAGAGAAGGGCCACATCAGCCCAACAAGGACAACTTCAAGAGCCACATGAGCTCTGGAGCAGCCCAAGCATGGCTGAGGCCTCACAGTTCAACGTCTTCACCTGCCCAATTTTGCTTACTCCTTTCCCTTTCATAGGGAATGATCCCCAATAGCATCCCGCAAGCCCAATTCCACCTGAATGTCAACTTCAGAAGAACTCAGTCTACCACATCTCCCCTGAGCGGGTGGGGACAATGTGTTTCTCAACAACCAATCACAAGGTACTTTATTGATTTCCCAGCCTCTTCTGCAGCTACGAAGATCATGTGACTTCACTTCAGCAAATGAGACACAATCATACTTCTACTGAAAGACAGACACTGGTTTAAAGATGGGTCCACTTGAAAAAGGGGGTACAAACTCACGGATACAGTCCTTTAGACATCCATTTTCTTCCCACCACAGGTAGGACAGTGGGGACTGCTGCTGGCCTTTGACCATGAAGCGACACTCATGACAGAAATGCCACGAAAGTTATGGAGCCAGTGACACCAGCACTGCTGAACCTCTGAACTGACACAGCCACCACCTCCCCCGGACACTAGGATATGTGGAGAAACATTTTTTCATGTGTCACAGTATAGTCATTTTATGTTACCTACAATGGAACATATCACTAACAGAGAACAAAGAAAATGAAAGCAGCATTTGTTGAGCACATTTTACAGTGCAGCCCAAGACTGGGCCCTTTCTAATCTATTACAATGGAGTAGAAAGTGTCATCAAAACACTTCTGGGGGTCTTTCCCATCCCTAAGCTCACCAACTTGTTTTTTACCTTATTCCATCTAGGTATCTGACCTTAGAAACCAAATCTGGAAATTGGGGTCCCCAAGGCAAGGGATTCTCTCAGACATATGACCTTGACAAACACACACAAGAGCTCCAGCACCTGCAGCAGGAAAGAAGGCATCCTCACCACACGCCCCCGCCCCGCCTTTCTTCTGACTCCCGACAGCTCTTGAAATGCCCATGATTTTTGTTTAGAAAGATCTCAAAACCTGAAGTGCATTAGGAGAGCCAGATACTCTTCTCACTGAAGCACTTTGAAACAAGAACAATTTTGTTCTGTTTTCACTGAGAAAAATGGCTACCTGGACACTTATAATTCTGTTGTCACTTTTGGAAGACAATCAGGTCCCAAGACACTCAGGCATAAGAGAGGTTTTCATAGCCTAGTAAACATTACTCCCTTCTGCCTACACATCCAGGCTCCGTGTGCTACAACAGAGGAAGGCAGAAAGCAGCTGTGAAGCACTGAGGAAAACTCCAGAGCCAATATCTGGGGTCAGAAAAGGCATTAGAACTGGTAGATCAATCAAACACCTCTCCACACAGGTGTTCCTCAGAGAAAAATGGGTCTCCATCCTGACCCATTCTATTCCACCAACCCCCCAATGTAAGACCAGAATGTACAGTGAGTGTTAAGCCTGAGCTCCCAGTCTCTTCTTCCTTTTATCTTTCTGTTCTACTAATGTTTATTGAGTGCCAGACAGTTTTCTAAGAATTAGGAATGCACCATATTTTTTTTATTTTTCTCCTTAAATTACTTCTCCTCCCATGCAATGATAGTAACAGCTAAAAATTATCCCTGTGCACCATGTAACAGCCAGAAAATCATTTAATCTTCATAACAACACAATAAAACACTCTATAATTGTGAGGCTTAGAGAGCTGCAGTAACTGTCCCAAAGCTACACAGCTAAAGTGTGGCAAAGCTGGTTCCCAAGACCAGAAAAGGTAATAAGTCAACTGATCTGCCCTCATCCTCCCAGAAAATGGCTGTGCTTACTTGACATCCAAGCAGTTCTTAGTCTGTGAGCCGTCTGGTCAATGGCCCTGCCTCTGGTTCTCTGGAAACCCCTCTCCAGCTAATGCAAGGATGACAGTGTAAGGAATGTTCATCATGAGTTTTCCGTAAGGAATGAGCAGGACTAGGGGCTGTTGTGGGGCATTTTATAAAGAACAGCACCACATTTTTTCTGGAAAGACTCTGCCCTTTCTTCACTCTCAGATAATAGGACCTGGAATGGTGTGACTTGGGTGGACATGTGCTCCTGCTAGGGAGGTGTGCCTTGTCCAGTCCACTCAGGGAGATGAGCATGTGCCTCAAAGGAAGCTTTGACAACCACCTGCTGCATTTTCATTCAGAAGGTACAAGAATGAGCTGCTGGCAGCCACCTGGATCCCATGAGGACCTGGGACCAAAGCCAACCATGAAGAGCCCAG
Organism: Tympanoctomys barrerae; assembly: GCA_002564285.1. Lineage (NCBI taxonomy): Eukaryota > Metazoa > Chordata > Mammalia > Rodentia > Octodontidae > Tympanoctomys > Tympanoctomys barrerae. Next base: position 7,142 of record NDGN011454663.1, read on the forward strand.
CTGTGGACATATCCAGAATTTTCTCCCTCCAAAATTCACACTGAACTCCAGTGTGATAGTATATGTGGGTAATTATATTTAGATGATGTCATGAGGATTGACTCATGACATCATCGAAATATAATTGACTCACTAACATCCCTCCCCAAAGAGGGAGATTAGTGACCTTTTAAGAAGAAACATGGCAAAGTCTGATTTCCCTCTTTCTTCTCACCAAATGAAGACGCAGCAAGAAGGTGGTCATCTCCAAGCCACGCATAGAGACCTTACCAGAGGCTGAACCCTGCTAGACCTCGAACTTGGACTTTCCAGTCTTCAGAACTATACGGACACAACTGTCTGCTCCTTCGACTACTCCGCCTATGGTATTTTGTTGTGACAACCTGAGCAAAGTTACACTACTGAGTCCTTGGTAGAGTCACAGAGCCTCAAATCCAGCTTTGCCTCAATTCACAAATTCCATGAGATCTCTTTTATGTGAGACAAAGCCAACCCTTATTTTTGCTCAAACCATTTTGATTTCATTGTGAGAAGCTCTCCTCCTTGGCAGGAAGACTTTCCAGTTTGTGACAGCAGCCACTCAGTCTCTGTGGCTTCAACAACAGAAACCTGTTACCTCTGAAAACGTGACTCCAAAGTCCCAGAAGCCGTTCCTACTGGGAACTTTCTAACTTACCATGTAAATTCTCCACCACTACTGCATTGGTACCAAATGAGAACAAGGACCCATGTTATGCCAGCCATGAGCAGCCTGTAGTCACATTGGCCAAATAAGACCTATGCACCAAATGCATCTCCTCTAGGTACAGCGAACCTTGACTACGTAAGACAACTGTCTCTTCCTGGTGCTTGTCAAATCCTTTCTCTGTGTCTCTGTCATTGCCTTTTCCAGCATCTCGATCTTCCCAACCAGACCATGAATTCCACAAGGAAAGTAACCAGATATCCAAGTTTATGTTGCCAATCCCTACCATGGCACCTGACACATAGAAGCCATTCCATAATTATTTAATTACTGCATGCATACAAGAATGATTTTATCTTTAATCCTCTTTTCCAGTGGGGCAAATAAAATTGCATTTTCATGCTGTGTATGAGGTAGGGAGCTACAAGAAAAAGATTCAAACTCTTAGTGACTGAAACAAAATGAAAACATATTTCTCTTTTATATTGCAGTCCTGAAGAAAGCAGGGTGAAAACAAGGAGGTAGTCCAGCTATCTAAAACATATGGCGTCCATTGCTGAATTAAAAGCGTTCCCTGGCTCCGGGATCTCACCCTTACTTCAGAAAACAAAAAGTCTGGTATCAGCAAAGGAGAATGTGCTTATTTTCCTGAACAGTGCAGTACAGAATTTTTATTCTCACTTCTGCTCACATTCCAAGACGCAGAACTTGGCCAAATGGCTACCTAGCTGCAAGGGAAGCTAGTAAGGCAGGTCATGGCTGCACAGCCTTGTGCCTAATTCAAGTACTATTTTGATTTTTACTGCTAACTAATGAAGAAAGGAATATTCCTGGTCAGGGGCAGTTATGTTTTATAAGGATTTGGGGCAAGTGTATACTTCTTACAGACATGAAAATTAACATGAGGACACCCTCATCCACTTTCCACATTACCTGGCCCCTCTCTTATAGAATGACTAATGTCAGCTTGTACACCTCTGTGCCTCAGTGTCCTCATCTGTAAAGAAGTGGAAGAGCAAATGGGACCTACCTTGAAGTAAGTAATGCTTCATTTCTCAGCTGTAATGATGTTGGCCTAAGGACTGGCATACAATAAACCCTTGATAAATGCTGACTATGTCTACGGCCATACCACCCTGAGCACTCCCGATCTCTTCTGATAAATGCTGACTAGTGCCTTTACTTCCAGTCCATCTGTGATCAGACATTAAGTGCTGGCTTGGACCCCTGGTATCCTTACTTTCCTCTACTTCTGTGTTACCAAGTGGGGTCCTGGAAACCTTGATTGATGACCAAGTCACCATCCATCAATGGAGATAGCTTCTTACATCCTGATCCCTAAGGGCTCTGTGATCACAAGCATCAACCTGTCAACAAACAGTGGGGCCACACAGAGCCATGCACACCTGCCTACCCACTTTACCCTGATAGCTGCTTAGTCACACACCCAGGAAGACGGTAAAGGGAGAACAAGGAGATGGACACAGAGCCAGAGTATAACAAATATTTTGAAGTATGCCTGGATGAAAAGAGAGACCTATTCATTCCCTCTCCTCAAGAGAATTTCAACCATGGAAACAGCACACATTAAAAACACAGAACTCTTAGAGAAGCTGAGAATGAGAATGTGTGTGGAAAGACAATTAGAGATGCCAGCCAGCACCACAAATACCCAGTGCTCACTGGACAGGGGTCCCAGGCTGCTGCCCTTTCCCCACCTGTAGAGGTAGTCAGCAGGAAAACAGCTTCAACTGTTCTCTTACTGTACTGCCAGGCCTGAATTATGAAATCACTCCCCATTTCACATTCTTTATTCCTCGATGCCTCTCACCTTAATTATGAATTCAAGAAAACCATGATTCAGGAAGATATAAGTGATCTCAATCCTACAAGTATAAGAAGGATGCTCTTCTCCTGACACATTGATTCTAATTCAAGTTGAGGATTGGATACTCCAGTTTCACCTTCAATAGGCCTTTTTTATGTTTGGGGTATTAATTTATTGGTTGCAAATATCATATGAAAAATCAGACATTCTTAAGCAAAATAAAATAAATGAGGCAGTGGACATAGCTACAGCCAATCTGTGATTCTTGACAAAAGCATCAAAAACACACATTGGAAAGAGGTCAGCCCTTCAAAAAACAGCTGCTGGAAAACTGGATATCCACCTGACATAAACAAGGCCCCATGGCTCTCACTTTAAAAAGGTCAACTCAGAGTGGGCCAAAGTCCTAAATGTAAGACCTGAAACTATGAAGCTACTGGAAGAAAATACAGGAAAACACTTCACAGCATTGGTACAGATAATAATTTCTTGGTTATGATTTTTAAAGTACAGGAAACAGAAGCAAATATAGATGATAGATAGATAGATAGATACATACATACATACATACATACATACATACGTCCAGAAGAAGGAGAATGCAATAAATCAAAATGCTCCTGTAAGATAACATGTTATTCTACATAAAAGACCCCAAAACTCCACCAAAAGACTTCTATAGTCAATAACCAAATTCAGAAGCATAGCTGGATACAAAGTCAGCACTCAAAAATTAATAGCCTTCCTGTACACAAACAACAAACTCACTGAGAGAGAAATTAGGGAAAACATACCCTTAACAATAGTATCCAAAAAAAATGAAATACTTAAGAATCAATCTAACAAAGGAAGTAAATACACTGAAAATTACAGTACTCTGAAAAGAGAGATCAAAGAGGATATCACAAAATGGAAAGATATCCTTTGCTTGCAGATAGGAAGAACAAATATAGTGGAAATGGCCAGATTCTCAAAACTATTATACAGACTTAATGCAATCCCAATCAAAATATCATTAGCATACCTCACAAAACTAGAGAAAATATTCCTAAAATCCATTTGGAAACTGAGGAGACCTAGAATAGAAAAGGCAATATGAAGCAACAAAGGCAAGGCAAGAATTATCACAATCCCCGACTTGAAGTTATACTACAAAGCTACTGTAATAAAATCAGCATGGCACTTGCAAAAAATGGACCTGAAGATCAGTGGAACAGATTAGAAGATACATATACAACTACAAAAACAACCATCCACCTTATGTTTACAAAGGGGCTAAACATGTTCACTGGAAGAAAGATAGCCTCTTTAATACATGGTGATGGAAAATCTGGCTCCCTACACGCCAAAGATGAAAACTAGACCCACGTCTATCACCATGTACTAAAGTAAAAATGGATCAAAGATATAGATATTAGAACAGAAACACTAAATCTATTGGAAGAGAAAGTAGGTAGAAATCTTGAAGATGTAGGTGTAGGCAGAGAGTTTATAAAAAAAAAAACCGAACTGCATGGGAAATACTACAATGAATCAACAACTGGGATCTCATCTTATTAAAAAGCTTTTTCACCTCAAAAGAAATCACCAAATAAAGTGAAAAAGATAACCCACAGAATGGGAAAAAGTTTTAGCAGAAGCCAAAATCATCTTTCAGCTTTTTGGTTTAATGCATTCTCTTTCATCTTTTGTTGTTGTTGTTGTTGTTGTTGTGTTGTATTCTTTAGGGGTTTTTTTTGTCCCTCAGATGAAATACTTGTATTTAGAACATATAAAGAACTGAAAAGACTCAGACCTCCCTCCTAAAGACCCAATCCAAAAATGCACACCTGAGATGAATATACACTTCACAAATGAAGAGATACAAATGGCAAATAAATGTATAAAAAATGTTGAACATCATTGGTCATTCAAGAGATTCAAATTAAAGCAACACTGAGATTCCATTTCACTCCAGAAAAAAGAATGCTATTATCATGGACTAAACCAAGAGCAAATACTGGCAGGGCTTTGGCGGGGGGAGCCTTCTCCAGTGTTGGTGGGAGAGTAGGCTGGTACAACTACTGTGGAAATCAGTGTGGAGATCTCTTTAAAAACTAGGATGAGAGACCTTATTTAACTCAGCTATTCCCTTTTTGAGTATCTTTCCAGAAGAACTAAAAACATCATGCCACAGAAATGCATGTGCACCCACGCTTATAGCAACACAATTTGTAATAGCTGAGTATTACAAACAACTCAAATGCCCATCAACAAACAAAGGAACAGATTTTTGAAGAAGGTAGGGTATTTTTATAAAATGGAATACTGCTCAGCCATGAAGATGGATAAACTTGAGACTTGTATAGATAAATGGATGCAACTAGAGACCATACTCATTAGTGAAATAAATCAGACTCTTATGTACACATCATATTATCTCCTAGTGTGAGAAATTTAAAGAGTAAAGAAGGTCTAAAATGTACAATAGATTTTGTGAAATGGGAAGAAATTGTTTAAAAGGAAAAAGGAGCTCCAATGGGAGAATTTAAAAGGAAGGAAGGGAGAAAAATTCAAGTTAGTTCATTGAAAAGGAAGGTTCATATTAATATCAATTGGAAAAAAATGTATGCCTGTACCTTGTACTCTGTGTAGCTACTTTGAAGATGACAATATGACAATATACAATGAATTAACTCTTGTTTTTCTCCTATTACTGTGCCATGAAACTCTGTTACCTTTTCTCATAAAAACAAAATTCAAAAAGCTTCTACAAAAGAGACAGCAGAGTGAAGACACAGTCTACAAAGTGGAAGAAAATATTTACTACCTATGCATCTGGCTGACCATTAATATCCAGAATTTATGAGGAACACAAGAAAATTAGCAAGAACAAATAGTCCAATGTAAAGTAAGCTGAACAAACACTTCTCAAAAGAAATACAAATGGTCTACAAATCTATGACATATGTTCAATATTATTAGTTATCAGGGAAAGGCAAGCCAAAACTACAATGAGATACCATCTCACTTCAGTTCAAATGACTATTTTTGTTGGTTTGGAGACAGGTTCTCACTTTGTTCTGCAGGTTAGCCTTGAACATGCAGAGATCTTCCTGTCTCAGCCTCTCGAGTGCTGAGATTACAGGGGTGTGCCATGTACCATGCTTGGCTATAAAACAACTATTATTTATTTATTTGTTTGTTTGTTTGTTTATTTTTAGGTTGCAGCATTTTTTTGAGAAATAAATATGAATGAGACAGTTTCAATGCTGATTAATAGGACAGTTTCAATAATCAATACATTGTACATTGTTATCTTCTTAGTGGTTAT
>NDGN011454670.1:0-19299 GCA_002564285.1 Tympanoctomys barrerae
TATATATATATTTTTTTTTAACAATTTGATTGATGTTCACCAAATTTTCTTCCTAGAAAATGTAAATTAAGCTTCTAACTTAAATTTAAGCTTCCAATCACTAGCACTGACAAGAAAGCTTGAGTCTGTAAGCCAGAACACTTTTTAACTTTTCATAATCTTGTTAGGAAATAGCTTTCCTTTAATTTACAGTATTTTGTAATTACTGGGGCTATGCAATATTAATAATTGTCTTGGAAAATTCTATTTTTTTTTTTACAAATCTTTGCTAATGATTTAGTATAGCATAACAAAAAATAAGATTTTCAATCGCTAAATCAAGGAATATATGCAACCCTATATTCAAGGAAGGGTATTACGTACTTACGTATTGCTGAGAATCTGGGAGAACAGAGAGAAGTCGGAACAACTGCATAGAGCATGATGCTGGTGACATGTCGCATTCCCCTCGCCAGCCAATGCACTGTGCTCTAGCGGCTGTGAGGTGGTCACACGCCTAACCCACTTAAATTTTGTTTGCTGGAATATTAAATGGTTTAACCTGGTAGAAAACAAGAGTGAAGGAGATATTTGTTCTCCCTAACGATTTTTTGGAACTTTTCACAATTCTCCATAAAATATTTTTTAAAAAAGAGGCAATTACTAACTCCAGGTTTAAAATAAAGTTAAGACTATGTAATTATATTACACTGTGAACAGTTTAGGTAGCTAAACTATTGTTAACATTAAACATCAGTTCAACTACTACATACACATACTTTAGGAAATGAGTAGGAAAGGAAGCATATGGGGAATGAAATGCTTATTTTGCTTTGAAGCAGATTCTGAATGAATTTGGAAGTCAAAAATTAAGACTGAATAATCACATCTGAAAATTAAAAATAGGCTATCAGAAAGTCAAGTAAAATATTTTAAAGTGTTTCAGTCTAAAATACCTATTTCCAAAAAAAAAAAAAAAGCATACGCTTTCTTTTTGTTGGAAGCAAGTTAACATATTTGAATTAAAATATGAAAATTCCAGGTGTGGGGGGTCCATGCCTATAACCCTAGCACTTGGTAGACCATTCCTAAAGGCATCTCTGAGGAACAATCATTATTTCTAGGAACTCAAGTAAGGGAATTACTATACTCCTTGGGGCTGCCATCTTTTCTGATATTAAAAGTCTACTTTTAGGTGCTGGGGAGTTGGCTCAGTAGAATAAGCGCTTGCCTGGCAAGTACAGGGTCTAGAGTTCAATTTCCAGTTCTGAAAGTAAGCCTACTTTTAGAGGAAAAATCACTCTTCCTTCTTTCTTTGATCTTTAGCTGTAGGTCTAATGACTGTGAGACCTTCTAGTGCCTCCACTCCTCATGCTTAGTGGGCAAAGTTCCTCCAAGTGAAAGAATGTTTACTTGGGGTGATACTCATTGTGGGTTACAGTTCTTGGTTCCAGTCTTTGATTTTGTAACTAGCACCTTGGAAAATCCAATCTCTGTAGAGTCTATTGAATTGTATAAAGGTCATGATGCACTTGGGCTCATGAATTGGTTTTTTATCTTGAACTCTCCTCACATTGCATCCAATCTTTACTACATTTTACAGTGATTTTCAGTATTTGGCATTTTTGTAATTACAAAACCAGTGCAGGGCTTTGTATTTTATTCTTTTTTTTTAACTTTCATGATGGAATTGATAGAAGTAAATTATTCCACATTTCTAAGAGTTAGTTCAGGACTTGTATTGCACATGCCATTGTACAAATACTTCTTCAGTTTCCCAAGTTAGAGAAAAATGTATTAGATTTCACTAATTAGTAAGTAATTTTTAAAACAGTTTAAGTTCACGGGACAACAGAGCAGTAGACAGAGATTTCCCTTATAGCCCTGAGTCCATGCATATATAACAACCTTCATTACACCAATATAGCCCACTAGAAAGATATGTTATTTACAACTGATGACTCTACATGTTACATCATCATTTAAGACTCATCACCATTACAGTTCATTCTATGCATTATAACTTGTGAATCTGGACAAATTTATATTGATAGATATACACTACTATAGTATCAGGTGTGGGATTTTAACTGTCCTAAAATCCTTTCCCCTTCTTATCCATTCTTTCCTCTATCATAGCCCTTGGCCAACTGCCTGTCATTTTACTGTCTCCGTCATTTTGACTTTTCTACAGTATCATACAGTGGAAGCCACATAATATGTAGTCTTTTCATTTCTGCTCCTTTCACTTTGTACTCTGCATTTGAGTATCTTACATACCTTTTCAAGATTTGATTCTAGGGGCCGGGGATATAGCTCAGTACAGTAAGTGCTTGCCTGGCAGGCACAGGGGCCTGAGTTCAATACCCAGATATGAAAAAAAAAAAACTTGATTCTATTCTGAATACCTTATCAATGATCCATTTACATCCTGAAAACACCTCATTTTCTTCCAACTTTAACAATCATCAGTAAAGCTTTTATAACATCTTTGTGTGTAGTTTTATGTAAACATAATTTTTCAACTTCTTTTTTGTGAATACCAGGAATTGTGATTTTTAAGACATATAATATGAGTATTTGGGAATTTCTTTTTTTATGGCACCAGGGATCGAACTCAGAACCTTACACTTGCCAAGCAGGCTCTTACGCTGCTAAGCTACCTTACCAGCATGGAGTATGTTGAATTCTTATAAGAAACTGCCAAACTGTCTTCTACCATTTTGCATTACCACTTAACAATAGATGAAAGTTGTGATTATTTTCCACATCTTCTTGTGTAAACCTGAGGCATTTTTAGGTTAAGGGACGCACCCTGAGGCCATAACATTAAGTGACATGTATCAAACGCATATATTCAAGTGTCACATGATTTCTCTTATATGAGAAAAGAAAGCTAAAAAAACAGAGTAAAATAAAGTATAGGGACTAGGGAGATCCTTTTTAAATGGCAAAGGGAGAAAGAGATGGAAAGAGAGAGAACAAAAAGGTTTTTTTTAAAAAATGAGAAAATTGAAACAAGTAGAAATAAAGCTTTCCAAGGAAAGGTGATCGATAGCTGGAAGAAGAATAAAGGGACCAAAGGAAAAAGAACCAAAAAAAAATCAATGTATTGTATAAATATACAAACTCCCAATGGTAAATGGAATAATGTGGTACTGCAAACATATGCTTAACAATTATATTAAAATTAAAAAAATCTATGAAGCCAAAATATTTACAATTTACTAATCACTACTGCTACAACAAAGTGATTGTTCAAGGAAAAAAAAAACTCAGAAGTCTCTTGGATCATCTGTCATTTAGAATTAGGTATGAATGAATTTCACATAAATCCTATAGGCTTTTAAAATAAGAAATTATGAGATGTCACAATTTACTCAGCCAGGAGAAGGTGAGGGGCTTAGATCACAGACTGTACAATGCCCAGGAAACTATAGTGATATTGAATGGATACTTTGATCTTTCTACTTGACAGGTTCTCTAAGATTTGTTGATACTTAACGTGGTAGGATAACTCAGTTTGAAAAGCACAGGTATTGAAAATTCCATTTTGATGTTTGGTTTTCCATGTCAGAGCAGCCCTTGGTTATGTTTTATGGTCCCTGATTGGGTTGAACCTGACATGGTTCTTTGGACAGATTTACTCACTCACTGAAGTAGAAGGAGCTTCGCTGGCTCCCCTGCTTGTTATAGTGACCTCCACCATGTGGTGATTGAATGACACTGAAGTCTGCTTTCTGGTTTTGGCTGTGGTGACTACATTTTCTACACCGACAGCTTTCCATTTGGCGGCCAGATTGAGAGGAGTTGCTCCCCACCCTACAGCACCCTCTGGATGATGAACCCGTCTTCAATTCCTCTCTCCAAAGCTCTGGGGAAATCTGAAGGACACACATGCCTTCAAAGGCCTGCCTTATTATGCGGTGTCTCTGCCGCACCCGCTGCATATCAGGCAGATGTGCTCATTCGCTGCCTGCTTATTTTTCTTCAAGTGGTTTGCACAGCAGATGTTCCAGTAAGTGTTTTTTTTTTTTTTCCTTCATCACTTTACAATTCTGCTACAAAACAGTCACTTTATATGGGCTATTGCCCTTCAGATTTTGAAAGATAAACTATTCACAGCTCCTTTTCCACATCAGTGGAAATTGCCCCCCCAACCCCCACCCCCACCCCCCCACCCCCGCCCAGCGCAGATGTAACTTTTCAGGAGAATGTGCCCATCAGGGTCCTCTCCTTTATGTTTTTTGTTTTTTTGTGTGTGGTTGTTTTTGTTTGTTTGTTTGTTTGTTTCCCCTATTCTTTCAGGTGGTTTTCTCTGAGGCCTTAAAACTCTATTTTTTTTTTAAAATTTCACATTTCTCTGTCTGTCCTCTAACCTAGCTGTATGGTTAATAAGTCATTTTTGTGGTACCTGTCCTTTTCATACCAGTAATACTTTGAGTCTTGAAATTTTATAACTAGCATTCTATAATTGTGCTACATGATCAGATACCATCATTTTTTATTTTTATTTCAGGTATATTTTTTCTTGGAAGGTCCTACAGGTTGTTCAGGGTCTCACTATTAGATTGGGCTCATAGTGATTTACCTGTTTATAACCTTCAAAAGCCTGGGATTACAGGTCGTGTCACGGCTCCGAGTCTATTTTTTTATTTTTAAAGAGAGTAGAAAGTAGTATTAAAACAGAACAAAAATCACAAATGATACAGAATTTCACTCAACAAACTAATTTCATAGTATTTGTTATAATATATAGTTGTCTTCCAATGAATTATTCATATTACTAGATGTATGCATGTAAAATTGGAAGAAGAAAGAAAAAAAGGAAAGAAGTGAATAAAAAATTAAGAAGAGAAAAAGTACAAACAATTCAAAAGTGGAGACAAAACAAATTAAGTATTATTTGCTCCTTTCCATAGACCACCACAGAACAATTGTCCAAACCATCCTGCTTACATACATCGATATATCTCTTTTCCCTACTCCCTCTGCTGTCCTCCTCAACACAGTAACTCTTTCCTTTTGTATAAATTCATTCCCTTTTTGTAGTATCTATTGTACCCTTCCAATTCCATTTTTCTCTTTCAGGTTCTGACACTAAGTAGACAATACAATATTTGTACATGCAGGTCTTATTTATTTCACTTAAGAGTATATTCTCTAGTTACATCCATTTACCAAAAAAAGACTCAAACTTATCCTATTTTACTGTTGAATAATACTCCATTGTATAAAAATAGCACATCTTCTTCATCTGCTCTTCAGTTGATGTGCACCTGGGTTGTTTCCAGGATTTAGTTACGACAAATTGCGCTGCTCTAAACACGGGTGCATATATAGCACTGTGGTATGTTGTTTTCAGTGCTCCTGGAAAAACACCCCCGGGGGGGAATAGCTAGCTTGAATGGGATCTCCAATCCTAGCTTTTGAAGGAATCTTTGCACTGATTTGCATAGTGGTTATACACTTCTGCACTCCCACCAACAGTGCAGAAGGCTTTGTTTTTCATCACAGCCCCTTCAGCATTTGTTATTGGCTGGCTCCTTGATGTTAGCCATTCTTTCTGGGGTGAGATGGAATCTAAGTGTTGCTTTAATTTTCATTTCTCCAATTGATCAGTGATGTTGAATATTTTTTTCATATATTTACTTGCTATTTGTATTTCTTACTCTGAGAAGTATATTTTCATCTCAGATGCCCATCTTTGGATTGGTTCTTTGAATTTGGGGAGCCTGATGTTTTAAAAATTCTTTATAAAATTGAAGTTGAATTATTTCCCATGCAGTTGGTTTGTGTTTATGCATTCTACCTATCCCTATGTCTTTAAGATTTCTTTTTTTTTTTCTTTTTGTATTTTATGGAAGGGTCTACAGGGTGTTCAGGGTCGCACTACTAGATTGGACTCATAGTGATCCGCCTGTTGACAGCCTCCTAAAATCTGGGGTTACAGATGTGTGCCACCACGCCACGTCTCAATTGCCCTCCCAGCAGACCTCAGGGGTAGGTCTGGCACAGCAGGCCCGAAAATTTCTATTTACATTTTTCTTCATTATTTGCAGATGACTTGACAGAAGACCTAAAATACTCCACCCAGAGTTTTATAGGTTTAATCACCAAATTCAGCAATGTAACAAGATAACAAAGTCAACACCCAAAAATCAGTAACATTGTTCTCCACAAACAATGAGCACACTGGGAGAGAAATTAAGGAAACCACATCTTTCACAATAACATCAGAAAGAAAGACAGACAGACAGACAGACAGACAGACAGACAGAAAGAAAGAAAGACTTAGAAATCAAAGTCCCCGAAAAGATGTAAAAGATTTATATAGTGAAAATTATGGTACTCTTGAGAAAAGAGACTGAAGAGGATTTGATGAAGAAAGGCAATCCATGCTCCTGGATAGGAAGAAAAGACATTGTGAAAATGGCCATGCTCTCAAAAATGTAATACAGATTAAATGCAACCCGGATTAAAATATCATTATTATACTTCACAGAACTAGGGAAAACTTTCCTCAAATTTATTTGGACCCAGAAGACACCCAAACTATCAAAAGCCATCCAGGGAAACAAAGGAAAGGCAGGAGGAGTCACCATCTCTGACCTGAAATTGTACTACAAAGCTACTGTGATAATGTGATCATGGCACTAGTACAGACAGACCTGAGGATCAGTGGAACAGATTAGAAGATGGAGACCCAACTGCAAACACACTCAGTCACCTTGTCTCTCAAAAGGGAGCAAATATGTTTGCTCACTGCAAGAACTATAGCCTTTTTAATAAATTCTGCTAGAAAACCTGGCTTTCCACATGCTGAAGGCTAAAACTAGACCCATGCACAAACTAGCGTCAAAATGGATCAAAGATTCAAATCTTAAAATCAGGTACTATCCTCATAAAAATGCTCCATTCATTATGGGAACATCTCCATAAATTCTATTAATGTCAATAATAATTGTGGTTTAAACTATCATGTGCATGTATTTTGTAAGCCTAATGTACTATTTTAATAATAATCAATTAAAGTACTATTGTTAAAATGAATTTAGTTGCTCATCCTACTAATATTTCATGAGCATCTAATATTTATGAGCTCTGTATAAATCACAAAAGAAAAATAATACTAAGTCATATACATCTTGTGTTCACCTTTCCTGACATTTGAAAACATGTATTAATTGCTTATTTGCAGGATGTCCTTCAAAGACCAAACCATTAGCTATCTAATATAGCTTAATTTTGTCATGAAGATACCACAATATTTTGACAATGAATATTTTGAGTTCCAAATTAAGGTAAACCTTGGATGTCATCCTAATTCTCATATGCAATGGATCTCATGTCTATGAGGGATATTATTTTTATCATTTCTCATTGGAAGATCAAAAGCAGCCAAGAGTGCAAAATCCTTCATCTTGTAGCAGTGACACAACAGGTCTGGCATTTGAGTTTCCCAGGTTTTGGTTTCTTACAGCAAAAAGAACATTAAAATTCCAAGAGATAGGGAGGCAAACTTCTTTATCCCGCAGAAAGAATGATTATAGCAGTCTTCCAAACAACCTGAAAATTCAGAAACCAAACTTTCCTTATGAAGAGTAGGTTGAACTATGTATGGAGGACTCAACTCTGGAGATATAATGTTCATGCCAAGTATGGCTCAAAATTCAATTAGGTATAATTATATAGGTAAGATAGAAAAACAAACAAACAACACCATCACTCATATAGCAGTACTTTCACCCCTTCTGTGCTGGTCTTTGAGGAAGTGATTTAAAGAGACCTCTATACTGGTACCTGCATTGCCATTGTAATGTGGGGTGCCAGACCTACTATTCATAAGGTAGAGAAAAGCAACAGCTACTTTTGCTTTAAGCTTAGAGAAAATCCATATACTCAACTGGATCCCTCTTATCTACTTAGACCCAACTGCCCAGATAAAAATGAAAAATATTTTAGTAATTTCAAACATCCCAAGTATTATATTAGAGCTGGTTATATGATTCTTTGCTGTTTATCTGAAATTCAAATTAATTGGATATTATTCTCATCCTGCTGTTTTCTACTTTGTTATGTGTTGTGTGAAATCTAGGAAGTCTGGGTAAGAGGATTTCCCCTTAGCTACTTGCAATGTATCATTATAAAAGTTTGTTATGGTTTAGGTCTGGATGACCTCATGCAGTCATATGGGAGAATTTTCAGAGGTTGAAGCTAGGGTGTGTGATACTAGGATCAATGGTTGGTGACAGTTAAATGGATTTAGCAGAATTCTGGGTGTGGATGATGGAAACCCCACCCTGAATGTGGGTGGCAATAACCGGTAGGCTTATTCTGGATGGACTAAAAGGGAAGGCAGGCTCACTCCTGCTGCCTGCTGCCTTCTGCTTGCATTGTTCTGCCTACCATGAAGTCTTCCTCCTCTGTGATGCCCCTCTTCTCTGCCACCCTGCCTTGGACACAGTTGACAGGGAAAAACATCTACAAATTGTGAGCTGGAATAAACCTTTCCTCCTTCATCTTTCCATGTTGAGCATTTTTTTTTTTCTTCAGGAATTAGAAAGTAACTAAGACAAACATAGTCACAAATTCTCTTTCAAATTATGTCCAGTAGAATAAAACAAGAACCTGGATCAATGTGCTTTAAAGATACCTCATGAAAATCTTTTAATTTGCCTGAAAGCATGAAAAGGAAAAATCCTAAAGTATCTGGTGAGCCTAAACTTCAGAAAACTAGTAATGTGGAAATAAATTACTTAATATTTTGAAGACTATTATTCCCATTAACCTTTAAGGAAACCTTGTTGTATTAAAATTTTTACATATGAGAATATTGAATCAAGAATAGGTTAAATAATGTGAATTTCCTAGAACTATGATTTAAACCTAGATTTTACTGATTTGTATAGCTTCTTGTAGCCACCATGTAATTGTATTTAGTTAATGTGATGTCAAATTACATTAAAAAATGAGGAATTGTGCCTCTTTTCCCTTATCTTATAATTTTTGTGCAAATTATTCATGTTCAGTAACCAATATGAAATAAATGACAAGATATTCCAAATATTTATAATGACTACACAAGAACTCTATAAAGAAAATACACAAAATAAAGTTACATAGACAAATTATAGCTCTACCTCATTCTTTCTGAAATTAACCGGTCATATGAGGAGGACACATATTGAGTCTTGTTGGGACTTCAGTAATAAGTGACAAGTCCAATACCTGATCTCCTGCCTCCTTCCTGCCTGAAGGTCTAATGACTCAGTGAAATATGTACCATGCACAAATATCAGAACATGTTTTTCTGATTCCTGTAATTTTAAAATCTGATCAAATTCTAGATGCAACTGTAATCCTGAAGATATAGCATTTACTCCTTTGTCCATTTATTATTCTCTCACTTAAAAGGGTTTATTTCTCCTTTGGCCTTTCTTTCTGTATTGTTAGTGTTGGATTGAGTGTGGGATCTCTCTAAAGATGAATTCTGAATTCCTTCTTCTTCTTCTTCTTCTTCTTTTTTTTTTTTTTTTGCTAGTATCCCTATAATTTGAATAAATGACATCCATATCCCCAGTAATTTTGCTCAGGAAAATCTCCAGTGCTTTCATATTACACTGCTGTTTCTGCTGCTTCTGGTCCTGCTGATTGCAGCATTCTTCTTTCCATTCCATGAGTTATTTCTGCTCTGCGGTTCCCCTCTACCATGCCACCCTGACTTGATGCCAGAGGACCATGAGCTGAAGCCTTTACAAAATCTGAGCTGAAATAATTTATAAGTGCTAGTCATTTTTTTCTGCACAATGAGAAAAGTAACTAAGATTTTGTTTCCAAAGAAATGGGAGTTTGCAGTGACATTACCTGCCCATATGATTCAATAACCTTTCGAACTGGCTTTCAGGAAGAGTTTAGAATTTTGGGGGAATATTGGCTGAAGAAATAACCATAAAATGCTGTGAATTGAATAAACGGAAGATTCTGGTCATAATTCAGAACACCAGAATGCTGATAGAAATACGGCCAGTAATGACTATGTCAGGAGGTTTCACTCAGCATCAAGGACTGCAGCCATTCTACTCTAAATCATGTGTGTTATACTTCGGCAGAAAATTTGTCTGCATTTCACTCATGGTCAGAGGCTTTGGCAGAAACTAAGGTTAAGGAAGCACAATAATTAATCTTATGGAAGACATTTCAAAGCTGTGTAAATTGGGGCAATATTATAGCCATGTTGGGGGCTATTAGCCAGAACCATGTTGAGAATCAAGAGTAAAGGGCTCAACAGTTATTTAAAAGTTTTGAGTTTAAACAGAAAGAAAGCCTAATAAAGCACCAATCTGCAAAGGTAGAACACAGACTTTGGTTCCTGGAAGGACAATAGAAACAATGGCTGAGGATATCACAACAACCAACGGGACTTCACCCTTTGCAGACTCAGAATTGCAAAGGTAAATGCCAGCACTCCGAAAAGAATCCTGAGCACTGAGTTTCATGATAGCAGCAATCTAAGGAAATAATTGTTCCTTGGGATTTGGTTCACAGTGCTCTTCAATCCAGGAACTCTACCCCTACAGTCAAGAGAAGGGGCCTGGCTACTGCTCCAGCTGGCTCCAGCTTGCTGTCATCCATGCTGGTTTTAGGTCCATGCAGAATGAAGGAATAGTGGGTAAGAAAGGCTGCTTCAAAGACTTCAGAAAAAAGCCTGGGAGGCTGTACAGTGTGCCCCTGAGGGGTCAGTGTTAAACATGAGTGAAAAGTCAAAGGTGCAGAATAGGTCGGAGAAGCCCAGAACTTGGGTTATGGGGAAAGTTTAAGGAGGGAACAGAGTTGGCCCAGGAGAGAATTTATGGAGATAAAATCACTGACAGTGCCACAGGCACAGAGTCACCACCCTTTTGGAGTTCACATCTTGCCATAGATTCCCGGATGTTGGACATGTAATACAGGACTTAATACTTGACCTATTGGATTTGGACTTGTTTTGATCGCATTCCATTGTATTCCACTATCTTTCCCATTTGGAATGGTGGTGCTTACCTTGTGCCACTGTATGCTGGAAGAGTTTAATCTTCTTTTCATTTGTACAGGGGCTTGCAGGTAAGGGTTTGACTAACTCTCAGAGGAGACTATGGTCTTAGGATTTTTATCAATGTTAAAATTGTTAGGACATCAGCGACTCTTAGAGATGGACTAAATACAGTTAGCAAAAAGTAATGTGCAGGAGGCTTGGGGGGGCCCAGGGAGGAATGTTATTTCTTGTATTCAAAGCCTCGTGTCCTCCTAGCTGGGCCTTTTAGAGCTGGCTGGGTGTAGACTATGTGACCCTGGAATTAAGGGTGTGTGGTACTAAATTAGTCTGCTTATGGGAATTGGCATAGTTCTGCGTGGCATTACCCAAAAGATTAGTAGCTTGGAGGGGAAAAGGGACAAAATAATGCTGAGGTGTCAGTGTTAAATAATGCTGCTGCTTTTGTTGCTCTCTGTATTCTGCCTGCCTGGTCATGAACTTCTCCACCCTGTGATACCAGTCTTTCATGGAGCCTGCCAACTATGGATTGAAGCATCCATAAGCTGCAAGTTCAAATAAATATTTCCTCTTTTAACTTGTGGGCATTAAACATTTTGTTTCATCAACCAGAAAAATAGTTAAGACATAAGGAAGGTGCTGACAAGTATAGGGTCCACTGAAGATAGACCTTCGCATGGCAACCTTCTCACTTTGCTTTTGTACTATGAGAGAGACAAAGGAGTGTCCTAGGATCTTTTTTCAAGAGATACTGAGAGCATTCTGGGATCTCTCAATGATCTCATCACTCTTGTGCTGAAATTCTTCATGTGATGATTGCATGTTCCACAAAGATTTTCTCTTCATATAGGATTCTATGTGCATGAGATTAGCTGCCTTGCAAATTGAGACCCTATATAAGATTAGCCCAAATCCTAAAATTAAATACACTTCTCATCCAAACAAGATTTTTTTTCATCTAATTTCTTTCATTTTGTATGAGGTTGTGTCAGTAGGAAATGCAGTTATTTGCAATAGCAGCTTGATTTCTAAGAAAAACATTCTAATCTCCAAGCAAATATTTTATCCTCATCAACATATATTCTTTCAGAAGCAAGCAAGATATTTCTCAAGGCAAAAGCCCTCTGTAGATGGAGATGCTATTAGTCATTACTACTTGTTCACACGTGTTCACTTTCTCAAGTTCTTTGTCATTTGCTTAGATTTTATTTCATTTCTACCTCTTTTTTCTCTTCTTTTCTTTTGTAAGACTAAATTGCTTGTGTTCTACCACTGACTCATATCCCCAACTCTCATCGTTGGTATTTGTGATCTCTTGATTCACTGAACAAGTTAATATTTTGCTAGGGACTATTTTTTCTATATAATTCAAGCTGAAATTATAATTACTTTTGGGCCGGGGGGAGAGCTCAGTAGAATAAGCACTTGCCTGGCAAGTGCAAGGGCTTGAGTTCAATCCCTGGTTCTTTTTAATATTATGGCTTATGATATTTTAGTATATTTGAATTCTAGTTATGGACTTTGGGTATGTTGAAAAATTATTGTGAAATCATGTATTTTCATACTTCCTGGTGCAATTTTTTTTTTTTTTTGTGAAACCTGTGATTGAACTCAGGCCTTTGCACTGCCAGGGAAGTGCTTGTTCTACTGAGCCATCTCCCCAGTCCCTACTGGTACAATTTACAGATGAAACAATCTGACTACTACCTTTGAGCTCCTCCTAACACTTTCATAATATCAATAAAGGCATGTTTAAGGTAAAATTTCATAATAAAAATGCAAAAGAATTGGAAACCACATTTAAGCAAATAAAACAGAACCAGAACACAAAAAATCTGAAAAATATTGTGAAAACCTTAGAAATTATAATCTATAAGATTTATTAAATCATAGTAAAAATGATCTAAAAATATAAAAGTATGAAAACTTATCTAAATATTCTTTTTTTTTAAATTTAGGACAAGTCTCCAGCCTTGTCAAGGTCTAAACAGACTTCTTATCTTATTTGTTTAACTCCCCTTCTTCTTTTACAATGTATATTTGATTTTGTTTTTTACTTACTATTAAAATCAAATCACATATTTAATGGTTGAGAAAGGAAAACACCCCAGATTTTTGAGATCCATTAAAACACATTTTTAACAAAGAGAGGGCAAGGAGAAAAGCTAAGAAACACGGCATAAACCATACATTTATATACACAAGATGGTTAAGGCAATGGTCCTGAGAATCTCCATTAGGTTTTTGAAACTAGCAGTTAATTGGTAGGATTCTCACCCTGACTGACTATATATGCTGACACCTATGAAACAAGCAATTACACTGAAGATAGAAATCTGTAATACTAAGGCCATGCCTGGAATGCCTGTCATGCTGGTCTTCTATATGCATAATACTTCCAATGTCATATCAATTACTACTACACTCTCTCTCCAGCAAATGTGTAAAAATGAAGCATAATAAAAGAAAACAAGAGACAAGGAAAAAGTGTCATAGGACTGTCCTGTTACAATGTTGTATATGGTAAGATGTTTAAATTTTTAAAGAAAAATGTGTAATTGTTTCTTTTATTTTTTTCACATTTGATAGAGATTTAAAGTTTAGCATGCCAACAATTATTGGAAAATACCTGATTCATGTTATGTTTAAGGCACTTCATATTCAGATATGTAATGATGTTAAGCTCAACTGCCTATGTTGTATGGTGATAATATCATTAAGCTTATCTTCTGGAGGGTTAACAACTTAAGTTTCCAGACCAAAAAATTAGATAAAATCAAGGACTACAAGGATAGCCAATATTTGTCCCTAACCTTTCAGGGTCAGTGAGGATGCAGGATATAAGAGAACCTGCACTGTAATGAACTGTAACTCAGTGGTGTCCCAAATTTTCTATTGAAGGAGATTATGGGGCCATAGAGGAAAGTCATCGATGATGTAGAAGGTGCTTAAGGAGAGTCATCTAGAGAGAAAACGTTCTCTCAGATTTTCACAGAGAACAAATTGATCAAGCAGTGGCTGTGACTCCTACACATGGCTGACACTGACAAAAGTTCTACAAACTGCTGTACATGGTTTCAGGGTACATCCTGAGGGAATTTGACTGACCTTGTCAGAAACAAAAGTTACATTTTCTGTTATATAGGTCTTGCTTTATCTTAGTCTTAACCATCCAGCAGAAAAGTATAAAAACTAGGTATAAAAAGTAAAGCCAGATTAATATGCTGAGCTATAAAATGCTCAAGTCAACAATTTCTGACATTGCCAGTCCTATGGATAACCCACTACTATTATGGACTACTGGACTATACTGGATTATTTTGCTGAATTCACACACCTACAATATTTGAATGACAATGCAATACCCATCTCTGACAAAGTTAAAGAAAAAAGGGGGATATAAATGAAGGACCATTTTGTAGTTGATAAAAATTATGTATATATTTGTATATACAAATTAGGATAGATATACAGCTACTTTCTCTGAGTTCAAAGAGAAGAAAGATTTGTAGTAATAATGTTTAGACAAGATATTTACATTCTGTACTATGAATAACTACTATGAAGACAACATGCAATGTATTAATTATTGTAACTGTCCTAATAACCTGTTTAGAAACTGTCTTGTTGCTATTTCTCTCTCAATAAAATTAATTGTTAAGCAAGCACAGATTTTTTAAATTAGCAGAATATTTAGATCCAGCTAAATAGCTCACTGAATTAAAGTGCCTGTTTAGGCAGACATAGTGGCTGAGGCCCCACCCCTGGGGCATGCTGCAATGGCAATTGAGACGGTGCGGTGGTACGTGCCTGTAATCCCAGCTCTTGGAAGGCTATAAACAGGAGGATCACTATGAGTCCAATGTATACAGTGAGACTTTATACACCCTGTACACCCTCTTCTAAATAGAAAAAAAGAAAAAAGCAAAACTAGGAAGAGATGTTGGGGCTGGATAGAAAGTGGCCATCATAAATATGGAATATTTTAAGTATAATTATTTCTGTGGAGTTAGGTACTGTCTTCTGGGCATGATAAATTTGAAATGAGTAGAATGTTCAGCTCATAGCTAGTACTCTTTCAGCAAAAAACATATATATATATATATATATATATATATATATATTCAAAATGATGAGACCACCTCCCATATGTACCTCCCATATGTAGTTTCTCAAGCCGGTCAATATTTTCCTGGCAGATAATTAGAACGTTCCCCTTTTAATGTATCTAGCTGCAGAAGAAAGATCCAAGAAATCTAATATCTCAAAGGTTGCCACAAAACATCCAGAGATGATCTTTCAAGGAAAATCACATCCCAACCTATATCTTAAAACTGTAACAAACATTACAAATGAAATGGAGAATAGTCAATGATCGAAAACCACATAAAGATAATTTATTACATGAAATGCAAATTCCTCAAAAGGCAAAAAGAAAATTAAAAATTGAAACTATAAAACAGAAGAGAAAAATGTATCAGTTGATTCTAGTATAACTTCACTATACATTTTGTAGGTTAAGTATCTGTCCCAATTCATTTTCAGTATCACCTTACTAGGTTATAATGATCTTGGAGAGTTGTTTGGGTCATGGGATTGTTATGTTCTGCAATGCTTTAATTGACTGACATGCATAGTCAAATATACTGTTATTGGGTGGGGACTACCTGGGGATGAGTAACTGTGCGTTTCCTTTTGAAGAGTGTTTCTCTCCCAGGTCATGGTAAGTTGTGTTATTTCCTGTACACTACAAAGTGAGCAACTTTATTCCATCATGCTCTTATACTGTGATGTTTCTGCCTGTAGCCACCTGGACTGAAATCTCTGAAGCCGTAAACCAAAATTAAATCACTACTTTTTCTTTTTTTAATTTTTTAATTTTTTATTTTTTTATTTTTAAAAATTTTTTATTGAGAAACAAATAGCAATGAGACAGTTTCAAAACCAATTACTAGTACATTTTCAATTAATACATTGCATGTTGTTGTCTTAGTGGTTATTCACTGTACAAGATGCAGACATAGAAGGTGGCAGGTATTTTTGCTCCATCTTTCAAGAAGGCTGACTAGTAAAGTGTCCTTTATTTTAATTGCTTGTGACAAGAGTGCTTAAGAATTTTTTTTTAATTTTGGAAAGTTTGCATACATATAGTAGTACATTTTGGTAATGGGATCCCTGTATAAATATAAAACTCATTCATGTTTTTATGTCATCCATAGCGCAGCTATGCTGAAGCACTGGAGTAGGTTGCCAAGAGTCAACATAAAATAATCAGAGACTGTTGGTGAGAGATAAAGTTTATTATAACCTTATCAGGAAAGGATAGGGTTAGCTGATACTAACATGGAAAGTTCCAGAGAAGACATGGAAGAGCCCAGCAAGTGTGCTTAGGAGATCCACTAGGGGCATATCCTCTTCAGTAATGTAAATTGGCAAAATCTCATGACAGGTATATATGTAACAAGCTTTCAAAGGCCCAGTACAAAGGGCTTGAGAAGCATTTGCCAGATAGAGTCAGTGTCCAGTAGTGAACCGCAGCACAACACAGTGCTCTGTTCACTGCCAAACTATTGCAAGGAGGGGGTTTTTATCAATGGAACTACACAGCAGTGACACCATTAGTTTGCTTCATTTTATTGAGCAAGCAGCGCGTTCACAAGCACGTGATGTAATATGCTGCAGAAAGCAGGTTCTGTTGATAAGATAAATTTGTGCAGTTGTAGATGTCCTTCAGGTAACACTTATCTGAACAGTCCAGCTCAGGCCTGCTTACAAAGTCCCTTGTTAGAAGTCTTAAGTAGATAGCAGGGGCATTTCAGGGACATGACGGTAAATGCTCTAGCTTTTTCTCAGGGATGACACCGTTTATAGACTTCATAAACACAGCCTCAAGTTCATGTTATGCAATATTGTTCGTGTTCCAGCATTTTGCCTGCAATGCATCAGATAAGCTGAGGTATGGAGTTTTCCATTTGTGTCATCACATTAGTGCTACAACATTTTGAATGCTGGAATATTGTAAACTTTGGGTTTTCAGATTAGAGATGTTCAGTCTCTCTTCGTGCCTATATTTAGCTCTAAAACTCTAATATAAATATATACGGTAAAATGTATTAAATACTTTTAAACATTTTTGATGAGAGATGTATCATTGCTTGGTGGACTGAGTGAGAAGGATTAAGTTTAACATTCATTTATCACACATTTGGCACTCACTGCTTGTAGTTGTCTTGGTTTTTTATACAAACCAAAAAACTAACCATGCTTGAAAACCTGTGATGCCTACACATCCATGACTTTTAAATCACAAATAGGGAGGGCTGGCCAAATAGCTCAGTGGGTTAAAGCACCTGAGAGCAGGAACAGGAGCTGGGGTTTGATCCCCGGGCCTGCCGTGTCAGCCTCACCCCTGGGGCAGGCTGAGATGGCAATTGAGACTGGACCTGGTGGCCCGCTTGTCTGTAATCCCAGCTCTTGGGAGGCTGTAAATAGGTGGGACCCTCCGAGTCTGATCTAGTAGTGAGACCCTGAACACCCTATAGACCCTTCCCTAAGATACAAATAAAAACAATACAAACAAACAAAAAAAACCCACAAATGAGAAATTATAAACTTTCCTGGAAAAATGGAAGTGCATTCTGTCTTAGATGAAGAGTGGTGTCAATCATAGTCATTGTTCCATTGCTCACTGTATTTCAGTGGGCTGAATTAATAAATTTTCAGGGAAAAAGATGGAAAAACACAAGGAATACATGAGGTTTATTTGACAAGCACACAGAAAGAATACAGGCAAACACTACTACGCATCACTAGCCTCAGTTTATCCACATTGCTTGCTTCTACTCCACAGCCATCTTCAGGTCTGATTGAGTTGAGATACATGATATGCAATTCCTGTGCACTGCCAAGAGTTCCTGACATGTTCTGCAGGGCTACTGGCATGAAAAATGTATGAGATGATATGGATAAAACAAATAGATCTGACCAGTAACAGAATACACAAATAATAAAACTCAAAGGAAATACCCCAATGCAGCAGATTCAGAAATAACAACCTAAACACAGCTAAAGCTACAGATAAATGCATTCTCCTTGAATTGAGGTGGTTTTCTCCCTGCTGGCATTGTTACCAGGTTTGGCTGACCCTGGGCTTATTCCATGCTGGTTTGGTGCATTAGCCTGCTGTTCCTGTCTCCTATGCACCAGAGGTAGCAGCCTTTGAGAAGTAAAACTACTTGACACAATTTGATAAAACAAAGCAAACTATTCTCATTCTTAATGTTTTAGGACATGAAATCAGGCAGGTTTTCAACAAGCAGATCCACTGCATCTTGCATTTTCTTTCTGTTTATGCTGGAAAATATAGACATATATATCGCTGGTAAACATATACACAAATAAATTCATTGAATAAAATATACATTTTAAGAGAGGAAAGCATTCCTGCTACCCATTACAAGACACAATTTAAAGGGATTCAAGTTTCGTTGGAGAGAAACACAATTAGTAGGTGGATGCTTAACATTGCAAATACATGGAACAGATTTTTTTTCTCTCCGAATAGATGTGTCCACATTGAGATTTGCTGTTTTGTTAAATGGTTGTTTCAAAACTGCAGGCAAAGACAGAAATATTATGGAAGAAAATGGTACATTTGAGAAGAGTTTAAGGGTATTTTTCTTCCATTCTAAGTGTACCTTATTATGTAAATAAACTGTAACTTGGGAAATAAACACCACACTGTAATTTTAGGTCTTGTGCAAAGGCATCGTCACCATTAGGAATTTTGTAATTTTTTTGCAAGGAGAATTATGTGTTAAGTTTTTCTTAATCTTTTATTTTACTAAAAGATAAAACATTTTCACAATCAAGTAAGAATATCACAATAGGTTTAGCTCTTTTGTGACATCTTTCCCTGTTTTGTGTCACTCAAATTTAAAAGAAAAATAAATTTGTCTACAAATTATCAACTGATTCTTCCCAAGATGTGGATTTGATTTAATTAACTCCCAAATTAAAGTAATAGTTTCAAACCTCTTAGGTATATACAGCCATATTTACCCGTATTTCCTACCAATTTGTTTTGTCTTGTCTCCAAATACTTTAACTATTGAGATAGAAATTTTATATATGTTATCATAATAAAGTCTTACAAAGTAGCCATTATAATCTTTATTTTTGACTCAGTTTTATCCAAATTTAGTTCTCTAGTTCCTCTTTTTTATACCTTGCTAGCTTGCTTGCTTGCCTGCCTGCCTGCCTGCCTGCCTGCCTGCCTGCCTGCCTGC
>NDGN011454675.1:0-24032 GCA_002564285.1 Tympanoctomys barrerae
TCTGCCTAAGCAGGCGCTTTAGTCCACTGAGCTATCAGGCCAGCCCAATTATGGATCTTCTGATTACTTATTTTTGTGATACATATTTTAGTTCACGTGATAATTTGTTCAAATTTGGAATTCATTATTTAAAGTGTTTAAGAAGTAGTTTATCTCCAAAGGTGTTCTTGCTAACGCAGGCTTACTGTCAGTTATGCTATCTATGTAGCACCATCTCTGTCACTCTGGGAAAATTGTTTAATGTCTGTGAACCTTACTTTCCTCTACAATAGAGTGGGCTTATCTATTGCCTGAGTAAAATTACTGTGTTGGTTACTTTTCTCTCCTCTGGAACAAAATACTCAATGTCCAGAGTTGAGGAGGAAAAGGTTTATGTGGCTCAGGGTTTGTGGGAGTGTCAGCCCATGATCAGCTGGCTCCAAGGCAGGGGTGCCATGGCACAGGGGCCAAAATTTAAGGCAGCAGAAGACAGGAGAAGTAAGTAGCAAGAGCAAAGGGGGTGGGGATGGGAGCTCTTCATTACAGTATATGCAGACTACCGGGGCCCTCCTCTCCACAGGCTCATGTTTACAAAGTGTAGCCCCTGGCCCTCTGCGGAGGCTCTCTTTCTATAGGCTGTAGTGTAGTTACTAAGAATTTTGTTTGTTTGGCTTTATTTTTTTCTTTCAGTTAATATCTGAATGATGCCATGTTTTTAGATTGTGCCGTCTCGGCAAGACTGACTTGACTTTTCACTCAGAATGCGAGTGGGAGAAAAAAGCTGGAAAGACACCTGTGCTTGATGTCAACTCCTCTTGATAGCTGGAAATAAAAACAAAACGTCTTTACATCGTTTCAACCATGTGGTGTCATTGTTAATGGACTGTTTTATATTAGTGTTTAAATAATCAGTCTTTTAAAATAAGACCTGTTACAGTGTTTGCTTTTTCTTTTCTTAAAAAGTTGTTTTTCATAATCCATTCTGAGTCATGGGAAAAATTAGGTGAGAGAAAAAAAAAAAACCTTTGTTGAAAAATGAAAAAAGTTACCCAGGCAACTTGTATATGTTACCAGTGTCCTGATTAATCTTCGCCAACATTAATCACTGTCATCGGTTATCACCGGAAGATGACTGCACAACAGTCTCCACTATTATCATTCCATCACTTTTCTACAGATACATTTTGTACAAAAGATTCATTGTACACAGTCCTGAGCAACACAGCATCAAAGAGGCAGAACTTTTAAATACAGAAAATCATGTGTTTTCTTTTTACATCCTCATCTAGTTGATTTGATTTGATAAAGCCTGTGTTTTACCAGTGAATAAACTTTTCAGAGAGGTATAACATAAAGATCTGGTACTTACCTACAGTGTAGACTTTGACCATTTTAAGAAAACCGAATGATGGGGATAAAGGCCAAGTCATAACGTTTTGCATGTGTATGTAACATAGTAAGGTTTAATATATTTTTGCCCAGTTTTCAAAAAGTTTAATCTATTTCATGATTATTTAACCATGTAAGATATATACACATGTAATTTCAAGTAAGTCCTATTGCTTTAAGTTGTATGTTCTTTGGAAATTGCTTGATTACTAATTTTTTAAAGAGAGTAATATTATTTTCTCTAAATATTCATACTAATTTTATGATCAGAAAAGTAAATGTCAATAATACAGTGTTTTCTTCCCAAACTGTTTCTCATGTTAGTTGTCTGATTTTAATTAATAGAAATTGTAATTGCTATGACAGTGTCAGTACAATTACTTTTTTTTTTTTTTTTTTCCTTTTTTCGTTTTTTGTCAGAACCAGGGATTGAACTCAGGTCCTTGAGGTTGCCAGGCAAGCGCTTATTCCACTGAGCTATCTCCCTGGCCCCTGTATGATTACTTTTTAACATTTATTTAGGTCTGCTGATGCTGAGGGTATTAGCAATAAAAACTTTCTGTTTCAGTGTTTTGGTTATCATTTTAGATCTTATTCTGTGTGTATAGGAGCACACTAACATTAATTTCCTGTGCTTAAAACAATAGTAATTTTCAGTTTTGAGGGTGTTGCAATGATCTTATGTTGAACTAGGATTCTAATGCTCTTCTCTGATGAAAGATCCCAATGAAAGTTAGATGGAGATTAGCAGTTTTAAGCTAGCCTAATTATATAGTTTCATTTGATAAGTAATTGATTAGGTCAGGTTACTAAACCATTTATTCTTGTATGTGAATTGTGTGTGATAAATGGAATCCAACTGTGAATTTGAGTACATTAAATAATCTTCAGGAAGTTCCAGAGAGAACATTTGAATGCTTTAAAACTAGAAAATAATGTATGTTTGTTCCAAACACATCTGATTTGCCTACGTTTATCCATCAAGTTGAATAAATGCTAATCTTGTTGTATTCAGCAGCTGGGTTTTTGCAATATTCTTCTCCTTCTCCTAGGGGTTAATTAGCCCTCTTTCAAAATGTGGTCCATTTAGCTGTAGATTTGCATGATTCAGCCAGAGCTGGCTGTACAAAGCTGAACCCTTAACAGGCGGGTGTGTCCAACTGCTTAATTAGCCAGAATAAAAAGGTCCTTTGTCAAACAAGCATCTGTTGCTCATGGCACACCTGACAGCCACATTAGGCAAGGATGACTAGACTGAAATTGTGCAAGTCTTTCCTGCGAGAGCATACAGCTCATTTACATAGCGGCTGCATCATTGACAGACTGCAGGGGTTTATTTAGCTTATCAAAATGGATTAATGTGACTGCATTTGTGACTGATAAACAAATACCACTTGAAAGGAGGCTGTGAAGGAACTAAGTTAAATAAATTACTACCAAACATAAACAAAGCTCTAGAAACACGGCTGGATGAATGTGAACATCTCAGATAACTTAAGCTGGGAGTAAAAGCCTACCAGTGGAGCATGTCTTCATAGGATGATCTTTACTTTGGATAAATGTTAGATAACTTGTAGAATACTCAAATGTTAGTGCATTGAAATCATTCATTTAGCAACATTTGGCAAGAGGGTTATACGTTGTTACAAACACGCTTTAACATTTGAATTGACTTGCTGTTAAATCAAGTCTTCAGGCACAGGCCAGATAGCTCAGTGAATTAAAGTGCCTGCTTAGGCAGATGCAGGGATCTGAGTTTGATCACGGGGATGGCCTGTGGGCCACACCCCCCCAGGCATGCTGAGATGGTGATTGATTGAGACTGGGCATGGTGGCGCTCCTGTTATCTCAGTGCTCTTGGGAGACTGAAAACAGGAGGATCACTATAAGTCCTGTCTGTATAGTGAGACTCTGTAGACCCCGTATTAAAGAAAACCAAACTAAATCAAATCTTCAGAATTAATCATTGAAAATGCCTCCAAGAGGGTTGGGGAGATAGCTCAGTGGAATAAGTGTTTGGGTCCTGAGTTCAATCCCTGGTACCACCAAAAAATAAACAAACAAAAAAAGAAATGCCTCTAAGAAAAATACTTGCTAGTTATGTTTTATTCTGTTCTCAATAGAAAAGGAAAAAATAATTTCCCTAATTTTGATGATGGAAAGATGGATGGAAATCCAGTATTGCAAGTATAAATAAAATATAAGGCATTTAGAACCCAAAAGATTCTCCTCCAGTCCAGGAGTCTTCAGCTAAGGCTCCCCGACCCCATTTGGAAGTCCTAATAGGATATTGCAATGCAGTATAACCTGGTGGTGGACACCATGGGCTTTAGATCCCTACAGATATAGATTGAATTCAGGCTCAGCCTTCTGATTTTTGTTAAATTTCATTGATCTGTGCTTCAGTTTTCTTATTTGTTAAATAGAGAATCATAGCCACCCCCCCCATGAGGAATAAACTAGAAAATGTATGTAAAGTGGTTGGCTTACTTTCTGATACAAGTAAATGACAGACCTAGTAATGACTTTTAGAGATGGTCTGTATATGAGCCATGTTTTAAACTCTCAACTCATGGTGGAGAGAACCTCAAATTGAAGATGATAGTGAAATCAGAGAAGAACAAAGTATCTATGAAGACAAAAAAACAAAAAATAGAGACAATGCTGAGGGGCTGAATTCTTAATCTGTTGGTTTGAGCCTATAATCTAGAAGTCAAGTAGATTGGACCAATGAACAGAAATTTGGAAGAAACAGAAGATACTTTGAGAGTTGATTGCTGCTTGGTTGATATTTGATTTAACTGAATTGGGATCCTTGTTTCACTTTCGAGATGGAGCCAAATGCTGAATGGGAAGTTTTCTATGACTTGATAACTTCAAATTTTAAAACCAGTGTTTATTACCTGTGTTACTTCCTATAGCCTAATCTATAAAGTTTGCTCTTGTTAAATGGTTGATGTCTTTTTCTTTGCTTTTTCTAAAATTTCAATTTCAATTCTTTCCCCTTCATTTCTACTTGTGCAGTGTTCATTATTAAACTGAGGACATGCAACATGTTCTAGAAGTTTAGTGCAGAGACCTTTACTGTGATGTTCAATCTTGCTTTCCTATTTCCCACCTGCAGGACTTGAGCAAGTGGTTTAACATCTCTAAGCCTCAACTGACTAACCTGTCCAGTGAGGAAAACCATTTGAATAATACAGTTATTCATTTTTTTATCAATAATAAAAGCTTGGATATTACTTCTTTGTATAATAATAGGTGAATCAGTTAATATCTTCAACATTATTTTAAACCTCTCAGAAATATTCCAATTTCAATTTATAGGAATAGGTTCCTGGATTTGTTAAGGGGACTCAAACACTCATGTCTATAGAGGCAAAATAAGTGAACTTATATTGCTATTTATATTACTTGCCAGTAAACCAGTAGTTTGGGCTCACTCTTTGCAAATTTTCAGATTTTCCAGGAAAATCAGGATTTATATCTCAATGTATAACTTTTAAATGGATAGTTAAAGATTCACTCTGAGCAAAATAAAGTCCATATGTTGAGTCTATAAGTAAGAGGCCAGTGTCTGGATCAATGGCTTTAGTGTCCTGATATAATGTTTCAGGTCATCATTTATTGAGGAGTAAGAATTACTTGGAAGGTAAATTTAATTTGAATAACAATTTCTTGCTTTGCATGCTTTCATATGTTTGATGTAAAACACTGTCAAAACGTGGATCATGAACCTGAAAAAGATATGTAGACTGGTATACAATACAATGTATGGTCATGCAAGCCAGTCTTGCCAAATTGTCTAACTAGTACTGGGGGAAGCGGGGGGAAATATGGTATAAGTGACTTCTTTGGATGTGTGTGTGTGTGTGTGTGTGTGTGTGTGTGTGTGTGTATCCAGAGATATATATCTAAAAGCAAAGATACATATAACACCAAAGGTATATATAGAGAGATAGAAATATATATCCAAAGATGTATGTGTGTGTGTATATATATATATATGTATATAACCAAAGATATGTATCTAAAACCAAAGATACATATATGTAATACCAAAGATATATATATATATATATATATAAAATATATATACATATATATGTATACACATATATGTGTGTGAATATACACATATATGTGTATGTGTGTATATATATAGAGAGAGAGAGAGGGAGAGAGAATCAAAATACGTATCTTGGTATGTATACCTTGATTTGGATAGCTTAAAGTAGAAACAGTAACTGGCTACACTATCTCCATCTGTGTCCTAAGCAAAGATTACCATCCATCTCTGTGTTGGCAAGACAGACAAACAAAACTTCATAACGTCCACAGTCTGGTTCATTCCTCATCTCTTGGAGAAGAATATTGGCCTTAGTCTTGCTAATTGGTCCTCTGCCATAGCACACGTGCATCCAAGCATATCAATGTGTAATAAATCAAAAGAACTTGACTTCTGCTTTCTTTTTGTTGAACCCCCTCCCTCATAGTCAATGATGAAAGAGGAAGAGGCAGAGATAGGATTCCTAACTTGTGTATTCTTTCTTAGAATTTTAAAAATCATTGATCTCAATAGAAATTTTCTGTAATGAATATTGCTGTTCTCATGCATTTGTATGCCTATCCATGGTCTTCATGGTAGTCCCAAGGGGTATGTGAGCACCTATGTTTGTCAGTCAATGCTAAATTAAGAAAAAAAAAAGCCACCATTTGTGATGTTTCATGTAACAATCTGGATTTCAGTTTTTGGAAAATCAGAACTACTTTTTGTAGATAGGCTTTCCTGTATATCCATCATATCTTGGCTCAGAACATTGGTTACCCATGTAACTGAGGTGCTAGCCATAGTCTCCATCTTTTATTCATTTTGTAACCACAAGTCATTCTGTATACCTGGGGTTTGTCAGTTGTAAATAGAAATCATAATCATACCAACTGCATTAGGTTCTTTCAGGGGTTAATTTGTGAATTAACGTGGAAAGCACTTAGAAGGTTCGTTAACATTTGTTAAAAATTAGTGATAACTGTCATTGCTGTACTTTTAAAAATAAATTAAGTTTTATTGTGCTATTTTAGGATTTTGACTAAGAAAAAAACAAGAAAACACTCAGGTCTCCTAAAGAAATGTTAGCATATATTCTCCAAATAAAATAAGCACAGATTTGAAGTTAAACAAAAAAAGCTCCATATTTCACTTGTCCCCGCTGAATGAATTTTTTAACTTTTTGGACTTTTCTTTCCTCTTTACAAATATAAGGAGGTTTGATGTCTTCAGAGGTCCATTTGTAGAATTGGATGAGATGATAGAAGATGTGGTGAAAAAGAAATGGAAGAGGTCATGCTATGACAAAAGATTCTGACAAGGCTTAATTTTCTGCTTGAGTGAACTAAATACTTAAAGAATTTTTTGAAGGAAAATCAATGCTTATGATACATTCATAGATTTAACCTATGGTACAATAGTTTTTGGACTACTAATTAAATACTGTCCCATTCATGTCAGGGAAGAAAATGAGATTTCCAGTCCCTGCTCAACAATAAAGAAGTTATTTATTTTATTGAATTTAGAAGTAGCAAAAAGGATGTCAAGATTTGAAAGTTTGAATAAATTAATGAACTTGATTGTTTGGCTTAACTTAGGGTATACCAATTGATTTTTAGGTATGCACTAATTTTTTTTTTATATCACTGAATAGTAAGTTTTTAAGTTGGAAAGGATTTTAGAAATGGTTTGTTTTATATTATACTCCAGGAACATCTTGATAGCCCATGAAAGTGTCTAGAAAGTAGTTTCCACCAGATTGGATTGTGTTGTGGGAATTAAGACTATGTTGAATTATTAAAAGGCATAATTTCTAAAGAGTTTGAAGTATTTGTAAGAGGTGAGATCTAAGGAAGGCAGTTGTCACTTAAAGTCAGCCTTCATAATATCAGGTTAGCAGGTTCTAGTGAGAAATTTATTTATTTATTTATTTATTTATTTGATCACTACTGCAGCTCAGACTCGTAGTAATCTTCCTGTTTCAGCCTCCCCAGGGCTGGGATTACATGCTTGTGTCACTGCCTGCACCTGGGGTTCCAGGGCTGGCTCAGTGTGCGGTACTGGAGATTGAACTTGGGACCTCATGCTTGCCAGGCAGGCGCTTAGACCGCTGAGCTCTCTCCCCAGCTTGAGAAACTTCTTAAATAAAAATGAAGATTAGTATTATGACAGTACATTGGGATGAGTGGTATGAAGAGAGCTGAGAGTCTCAGTGTAGAATAAATACTAAGAACAGATATAATGAAGCTTGTCCCGCATGGAGAGCATTCCATTTTATTTCTGTTTTCCTGTATTTCAGAGACCATCATGCAGACATCAGAGACTGGGTCGGACACAGGTTCGACAGTGACTTTGCAAACATCTGTGGCCAGCCAAGCAGCAGTGCCTACACAGGTGGTACAGCAAGTGCCAGTCCAACAACAGGTAAGCGTCTGCTGTTGTCAAGAAAAGGCTTTCTTTCCCTCATGCTGTCTATCATGACTGTACCCATGGATTGTTTGGGCTTCATTTTCTCCCTTGATTGAATGCAAAGATAAGCATAGTTCAGTTCTTAGGTCAGTTCAGCAAATGTTTCTTCAGTGTTTCCCGAGTGTGCCCTGTTCTTTTTATGCTAGGCTCTAAGCACATAAAGGTCAAACTGTAAGCCCTCTTTAAAACACTTCTTAATTCCTAAAGAGAGTTGTTTTCTTCTGACTTGACCACTTAAAAAAGGTTTTTTTCCCCTGCATTTTTTCTTCCACTTCGCATACCACAACTACTTCTTTCTTTCATATTGAAATGTCAGCGACAATATTTTTTATTTAATTGGCTCATAGTAGTACTTATTAAAGCAAGCATGCACCTACCTTACACTAAGGAATTTGTGCTTTTTTGGCGTGGTAAAAAGTGCCTTGGCATTTGGTGGCTGGTAAATATATTTAATGAAAATGAAGTTAAAGTTCTGACACATCGAATGAGCTATGATCCATTTATTAAACAGTTGGAAAGGAATTCACTGTAGAATATTTACTATAGGCTTATTCGTATGCAGGAAGTTTTAGAAGGGTACTGACAAAATGATGCTGTTCATGTCAGTTAATAGTTCTACATGGAGATTGTGAACGTACTGGCCTGTCATGTCTTCCAAAGTGGTAAGAATCTCGGTAAGAAAGATCATGTCATGTAACATTATTTTGACACTCTAGATTTAAACTGCAATTTCTTTGTCTGTAGGAAAGTCTTTAACAAATCTTAACTACTACAATTATAAGTAAATATTAGAGGGAGGAATATCTTGTCATAAATGACAGAAGGCTACAAAGTTACATTCTTTTCAAGATAAGGAATTCAGTTGGTTGTGGAGGGGGAGTGATGGGATCTCAAAGAAGTCTTTGACTCTTAGGGTAAGTAAAGATACATGAAATAAGTACTTTTTAAAAAATCTTCAGCATGTTTCTTTTTTTTACCTCTGCAATACATGCATATGCACCTTCCCCATATCTCATGCTCCAAGTTGATTTGATGAAACTATATTGTCTGCTTTTTTATAAAAATATATTGCATGTTTCAGCCTATTAGTTATGCTTATCTTTTTTACCTTTCTATTTTTTTCTTTCCCCTTCCTTCTCCTCCTCCTCCCCCTCCTCGCTCCCTCCTCTTCCTCCTCCTCTTCCTCCTCCTCCTTCTCCTCCTCTTCCTCCTCTTCTTCCTCCTCCTCCTTCTTCTTTTTTTTTTTTTTCCTTTTTCTTTTTGAGACAGAGTGTCTGCAATCCACACTGGGTTTGTACTCACTATGTAACCCAGGCTGGCCTCAAACTTGCATTGATATTCTTGCCTCCACCTCCTGAGCCCTTTGATTTCAGGCATCCATGCCCAACTTTCTTGTTCCTGTTTTCTTTTAACCATTAAAGATGAGTCCTTCCAAAATAATGTTTTAAAACTTTGGTTTGTTTGTGTCATTGCCACTTTCAAAGCTGAATATTGTTCAGAGAAGGATAGCTTACATGGTATCAGTGAGACAGCAATTGAACAGTTAGGGCAGCATTGTCCTGCACACCTAACCTTAAAAAGATAAAGCAACAGTGTATAAGTATTAAGGAAATATTGAACAGTTAACTAATGCTGGCTTAGTTAGCATCTCCTTTGTGAAAGCATGGTTTGGAGAATACCTGTCTCTAACAAGAATGGGAAGGAGATAGTGTTACTATCTTCAGAAAATGCTGTTTGAGACTTTGAAAAATCTTTAACACACAGATGACTCTATCCTAGACATAGGTAGGATTTTTCCTCACCTCACCCAAAAACACATTATTCTTTTCATTGACTATATACATTAAACAATGTATATTGAACAATCTATAGTTTATGTAGTAGTGTATTAGTAGAGTCCATTAATGTATCATTTTTTAATTTTTAAAAATCTATTTATTTGGTACAGGGTCTTGCTACGCAGCTCAGACTCCTAGTGCTAGAGACTCCTTCTCTCTCTGCCTCCCCAGTGCTAGGATTATAGGCGTGCACCACCATGCCTGGTTTCTGGCCCGCACTGTGTACCTGGGGTTGGGGGCTGGCATGGCATGCAGTACCAGGGTTTGAACCCAGGTCCTTGCATTTGCCAGGCAAGCGCTTAGACCACCTAGTTATCTTCCCAGTTCTGCAGCATTTTTTTTTAAAGTGGAATTTAACTTCCCTTCTTCTCTCATAAATCATGTCTCAGAGGCAACTGAAGTTATGTTGTTCACCTGTTATTTTGAAATTTACTTATGTTTTAAAAATAGTGTACTTATTTCACTGCTTTTTTATTTTTATTTATTTATTTATTTATTTTGTATTTTAGGGAAAGGTCTACAGAGTGTTCAGGGTCTCACTGCTAGATCCTACTCATAGTAATCCACCTGTTTACGGCCTCCCAAGAGCTGGGATTATAGGCGCATGCCACCACACCCAGTCTCAGTTGCTATCTCAGTGCACCCTGGGGGTGGGGCCAGCACAGCAGACCTGGAGATTGGGAGATTGAACCCCAGACCCTGTGCCTGCTTGCAGGTGCTTTAATCCACTGACCTATTTGGCTGACCCTTGCTTTTTTAATTTTAAAAATTTTTTTGTGTTAAGAATTGTTTTAACGTGTTTTCTTTTAGTTCCTAACACATGCACCACTTTATCATTCTTCATGCTACTAATAGTTTTAGATTCTGATGTGCAAATATGGTAATTTTATGTCTCAACCTAGTAATTACATTTTAATTTGGGTAGATTAATATTCATCATTTATACTGCCATGACATAAATTTATTCAAATCTAGCATATAGTAAGCTATGTTTATCGTACTTTCCTATAAAATTCATTTATTTTATCTGGATTTAATGATGATATTTCTTCTAGTTTGCAATACTTGTATGCACACATGACACATTTTTTGATTTCTGATCCCTTTTGTGTGGCCTCTGATTTTATCTTTTTCTCTCTGGAAGTTCATAAAACATTTACATCTAAATTTCTTGAAATTTTATGCCTTTTTTCTTTTTCCTTCGGATTTTGGAGAGAGGGTCCTGCGATATAGTCCAGCCTATCCTTGAGCTCATTATTTATCCCAAGGTGGACTCAAATTTGCTGTGATCCTCGTGCCTCATCCTCCCAAGTGCTGGGGTTACAAGTATACACCACCATGCCTGGCCCTGCCATTTTAATAAATGGTGCTAAAGCTATCATGGGTCATTGTAGTGTGAACATTCATATTCTTTAGTTCTAGAAATCTTTCTTCAGTTTTTCTTTGATAATTACTTTTGGCTTACTTTAATTTCTGACATATTTTTATATGTAAATAAAAAATTTAAAATTCCCTTTCTCTTTTTTATAACACGTCTTCATTGCTATATTTTCCTCTCTGAAGATAGCAACTTAAAAAAGGTGGACAGAGTGCTCAGGACATAATCGCCTGTTAAAGATCCCACATCTCAACAGTGTGACATTGAGATTAAACTTTCAATGTATGAATTTTGGGAGATATATTCAAATCATGGCACTCAAGAATATGGCCAGTCTTTTATCCAGCTAATAAAAGACACTATCACAAAGTTGAGTCAAGTTTGCTTTTCTGATAAGACATGAGTTTAAGAATTTATTTGGTACATGGTCTCACTACACAGCTCGACTCATCATGGTCCTCCTGTCTCAGTCTCCCCAGTGCTGGGATTACAGGCATGAGCCACCATGCTGAGTTTCAGTGGCCAGAACAGTGAGCCCAAGGTTCTGGGGCTAGCACCGCATGTGGTACCAGGGACTAAACCCAGGTTCTTGCTTTTGCCATTCAGGTCATTAGGCCTGCAAGCTATCTCTGTAGCCCAAATATAGGAAATTAAGATAAAAATAATAAACTGATACCTAGCCCAGGTGGAACTTTATTTTCTAACTAGAAGAGGCTGAAACTATTGCAAAGGACTGCTCAGAGCTTAATTGCAGGAAATCTTATTCTTGAGTAGATCATTTGGTAAGATCTTGTATGCACTTATTTTAGTTGACTCATATTTTTGTTCTTTGAGCTATGCAACTTGTTTCCTGTTAATATCTAATTTGCCTATCAAATGATCAACTTCAATATTGTGCTCTTTTTGTTTAGAAGGTTCAGTTTGTCCTGTAAAACTTTTTAAGCAAACAGAAAACATCAGGATAACTGGTATTTTTGTTTACATACTCTTTGTAAACAGTAATTTAAACAGAGCACCCACTATTGTAGTTCTATTTGTTACTGCTAAGAGAAAACTCCTTTACAAAAGCTTTGTTTATATTTTCCTTCTATTTTCTTTTCTCTGGTCCCTTCTTTTTAGAGTTTGAATTAAAATTCTTCCTTATGGTGTGAGCTGACCTGAGAATGTTTTCCCAAAGGGAGTGACTTTTATTCAAGGGTCAGGAATTGAGGTAGAAATGGTTGGAGGAAGGAATAAGAAGGATGCGTAGAAAGCAATGAGGCAGGAAATTAAGAGATAATCTGGTCAGAAATCTTGGTAACTTGATCATATGAATCATATTTCAGTCTGTATTGTAAGCTATTAAAATTCTTTTAAAAACTTACCATTTTGAAGTTATGCCCATTCTGCTTTTGTCATTTGGAGTAACCTGTAGTAACATAAACTATCATGTACTGAAAACCTATTTTTTGGTGAGAGTGGTTTGAGACAAGGTCTCACTATGTAATCCAGCCTGGCCTTGAACTCACTGCGTAGCTGAAGATGGCCTCAAACGCTAAGTGATCTTCCTCCTTAGCCTGCTGAGTTCTGGGATTATAGGCCTGTGGGAAGACCTATTTTTCCCCCTTTCTGTAGTTAATGTATAATTCATTATTTCTAAGACTTAAAGCAACCTGCATAGTCAGTGGTACTATTTCCCTTTTGCTAGTGAGGAAACAGGCTCAAGGAAATAAAATAAATTGCTTTGGGTAATAGTCATTTAACCTTGACAGCTTCTGCTTATATTTGAGAAGTATACTATGAGGCAGTAATTACAAAATCAATGCATGTAGGGTTGATGTTATATTTCTTTTGTGAGTATGACATATTGGTGTTGTCTGCTTCATAGGTAATTCTTTCATAGGACTATTAAATGCTCGGCAAGTAGTAAGTGCTCAGTATGTATTGGAGGGATATACTAAATCATATAAAAACTGATCTGTTTTGTCTGAATTATTGTGCATGGAGAAGGAAGGACATGGCCCTGGCCACCTTACATTGCTTTTGCCCCTGTAGCAGCTCCTGACATGCCTTCGTGGAACATTTGGGCTTTATGGAACACAGATTGAGAATCATCCTCTTTCCTGGATCCTTTAAGCCAGTTCAATTGTTCCCCAAACATCTTCAATCTTTGTAACAAATGAGTATATCAGAAGGTCATTTACTTAGGAGACATCCATGTCCTTTTCTTGTTACGTGCATTCATAGTATTGAACAATAGTTTGCGTAGCTCTTCATCTCTCAGAGCTGAAACTGCACCAGTGATGGCGAACTTTCTAGAGACTGAGCACCTGAACTGCAATTCCAAGCCCACCTTTTACCTCAGAGTGCCAGCGCTCTCTTTGCGCTGCTCTTTGGTGCTGAGTGGCTGGGACAGCTTGCCTTGTGTGCCAACTGACAGGGCTCTGCATGCCCACTGCTGCACACCTGCCGTGGGTTCGCCGCAACTGCCCCGTGCCAACTATATAATTCCCCATTTCGGCCACACCACTCTTTTTAATTTGTTTCTATGAATTTCATAACCGTGTTGATGACTGGCTTGTTTCGCTTAGCAGTGTGTCCTCAGAACTTATCCCAGTTACAACATGTATCAGAATCCCCTCCCTGTTACTGCTCATGTTCTGTTGTAGGGAGAAAGCACACATTTTGTGAATACATTCATCTGTCCATGGACGCTTGAGTTACTCCCACATTTTGGTAGTTGTGAATAATGCTGAAATGCACATGGGTGCACAGATGTTTTTTGTTTTTTTCAGAACCAGGGATTGAACTCAGACCCTTATGCTTGCCAGGGAAGCACTTATTCTACTGAGCCATCTCCCCGGTCCTTTTGTTTTTTTCTTTTTTAGACTATGCTTTCAGTTCTTTTGAAGATATGTTCAAAAATGGAACTGCCTGAATCATTTACAAATTTCATTTTACATTTCTTTTCAACTCCTGGAACTCTTTTCAACAGAGACTACAGCGTTTCACATCCCTGGCAGCGGTGTGCAGGGTTTCAGTTTCAGTTTGTTTTCCCTCCTTCCATCTGTCTGTCCTTTTCTCCTTACTTTTTTCTTCCCTGCTTCCTTCAGTGTCTGTCCTAATTACCAAACAGACTTTGAGTAAGTTTTCTGTGTCTTTCTTCCTTTTATTTATCCTCCGCCTCACCTTCTCTTTGCTCTCCCTTATAGCACACAGGTTTGCACTTAAGGCTCGTATTTCCGTTATTCCTTTCAAGGATGAGGCTGGGCATCCTGTAGTGCTACTTTACTCCATCCCTGAAAGGCATGGAAGACAGACGGGGTAGCACAGATCTCTTCTGGCCTTATTTTATGTCCAAGGAAAGTGATGCCCAGACAAATGAGGTGACTCGGTTACTATTGGGCAGGCAGTTAGAAATGGAATTTCTAGCTATAATGGGGAGTCAATGAAATACTGGGGGACTGCTGATCGTCAGTGGCTTTCTCAGTATAATCTGTGTAGTGCTTTGATATTTTCTTTTCTTTTTTTTTGGCTCCAGATTGCCTCCAGCGCTGGTCTGGATTGCCTTGCGTATCTGGGTATCGAACCACCGCTCCCAGAGACTGACTGCTTTGTTTAAGCAGGCACTTAAACAATTGAGCTAATGGACAGGCCCCCTTGATATTTTCTAAGTATGGAATGTGTATTCTAGAAAGGAATTTGAAGGTTGGAATATCCTTTAAAGAACAATTAAGTATATAAGATGGTGGAATACTGTTCTTAAAACTATTATAAGAGGTGTTACATGGAGACGTATATAAGCAGTGTTGTACTGAAATGGCATATATGTTGCTGACTAAGCAAGCTTAACAAGAAATTGAATATCAGTAGTTTATTTGGAGGTGATCCCTGGAAGTAGCAGTAGGATATCGGGAAATTGAGACAGGGAGGGGTTTTACTCAATACATATGTAATTGTGCAAATTATAGCTCTGGATAGAAATAGGTCACAATAGAGAAAACTGGGAGCCAGTATTTCACTACATCTTAGAGGTTTTTCTACTTGAAGAGGTGAAGAAGCCTGGGATATTTATACCCTGATTCTTGTCATGCATTAGCAGGATATTCATTGGTATGGGCCATTTCCTGGCAGTCCTTGGTGAAGTATAGGTAGGCAAAGAGGGTTCTAGGATGCTGAGAATTCTACCAGACCAGAGATGCACAAAACAAAACACTATGCACACTGCAGGGAGAAACTGGGTGTGTGTAAAATGAAGGGTGAGCAAGTGTGAGCATGTGTGGAGACAGTACATGACATACTTATTGGAAGAATTAATCTCTTTGGTAATTTCTATAAATAAATATTCTCAGAATATGGATTTTACATACTTTTTACAAAACCTTACAATCAACACTGCATGTAGAAACTAAGAAAAGAATGAATACCTTTCTGATTCATCAATATTCTATTATACATTAATATTTTTGTCTAAGGTTATCAAACTCTAAAGAAAATTATCATTCTTGTTAGCTAATTATAGTCATTCCCAATCCTGAGTGAATTTATCTTTTTAGATTGCTTTCCGCATGGGCAGACTCTAGTGAAGGTAGAGGAGAGACTGTGATTACTTCTCATACCAGTTTTCTGTCTATCAATTCATTCCCCAATCATTTAGTAACTTATATTGCTCTGTCTTGGACTTTATCCAGCTTCTATTCATCTTACTTAAATTGATGAATCTATTTTTTATAGCTGCTTTTTCAAGATGATACATTTGTTGAATGGAAGTCTTATAATTTAAATTCCTGTTACATGTAAAACTTCATAGTTGATTAATAATTTATCATTTTACTGGATAGAAATTTTAATGAAGTAAATTATACAAATCACTGAAATTATCCCCAAAGCCATAGCATATCTATGAGTGTATCAATTATTTGATAGTTATTATAATGTGTTTTAGAGCTTTGGTAAGTAGAAACACTGATTTAATTCTAAGTACTTTGCTCTAATTTAAATAAAGTATTAAAATTAAACAGTAGGAATTAACTATGATGCTAAAGAAATTGAATTGGTTCCATTATTTTGTAAGTACCTAGATTCATTTATCTTATTCACTCCACTGGCAAAAAGAAGAAGAGAAAGACGGGGAAGAGAAAGAAGCATGAAGAAGAGGAGAAGAAGGAAGAAAAATAATATTGCTAATTCCATACACAGAAATGTTTGAAATGTAGAAACCAGTGCAGACTATAAACAGGCAGTTCTGGTGTTTAGAAAATTTGTCCCTGATAGGACAAATTGAGTCCCATTTCAGGTATCCATACACTGGAAAATAAAAGGAATAATTCTGTCTCAGCCAGTTGAGCACAGCAAATTGTTCAGTAATTATTTTTCTTCATTAAAAAGGATGCATTGTATGTTAAAATAATTTGAAGAATGTTTTTAATTTTATTTTTGATCATCCTACAAATGTTTTACTTGCTGATGTGGCCACATGTCATTATTTTTAACCCAATGACTTGCTTTTTCAATTTTTGAGGGGAAACACCACCCCTACACACACACACACACACACACACACACACACACACACCCCAGAATGAGTTACAAGTTACTTATCTACAAATTTTGTCAAAAATGTAAACTCATTTTGCAATTGCTTTCTAAAGTGCTAATGCATATCTGTAGTAGAGAATAGCAAAAATTTTTTAGATACGTGTTTTATTTGCCTTTTTTGTAATAAACTAATTTATTAGCAGTGAGACATAGATTTAGTTGATAAATTAATGCATTTCTGGAAATTATTTTATCAGAATTATTTTCATTTTAATCAATATGCAATGTTACTACCTCATAAAGTATCTTTTGCTGCTTTGTAGTCAGTCTTTGCCATTTCCTACCCCAAATGTGAAGAGCCAGCAGTATTCTGACTCACAGGTTGAACTTCCTTTTGTACAAGGAATCAAATTCATGACCTTGAGCTCGCCAGGCAGGCCCTGTTCCCCTGAGCTGTATCTCTGGCCCCACAGATTGCATATAAATAGGATCTCTTTCATTTAAGAAATCACATATCTTTAAACAAAAATCACATAGCTGACTGGGTGTGATGGCACATGCCTATAATCCCAGCACCCAGAAGGCTGAAGCAGGATTGTCAAGAGTTTGCAAGCAGTCTGGACTACGTAGAGAGTTCAGGGACATACTGAACTACAAAGTGAGACCCTATCTCAAAACATAGAACAAAAATTAAAAAGTCACATATCTGAGAGAAGGCTTTGAAGGAGTTGTCAATTTACTGTAGATTATTTTGAACCACTGATTTGTGAAAGAATGTTGGTACAATTCCAGAAACCAGTATGAAAACAGTAATTTTTTTTTTTTTTTTTTTGTGGAGCCGGGATTCAACTCAAATCCGTGCACTTGCCAGGGAAGCACTTATTTCACTGAGCCATCTTCCCAGCCCTAACAGTAATTTTT
The DNA here is from genome assembly GCA_002564285.1 of Tympanoctomys barrerae. Lineage (NCBI taxonomy): Eukaryota > Metazoa > Chordata > Mammalia > Rodentia > Octodontidae > Tympanoctomys > Tympanoctomys barrerae. The sequence continues at coordinate 17,540 of NDGN011454675.1, forward strand.
AATATTACCTATTTGGGACTTTAAAAGTATTTTGAATTTTGATTCATATTAAATAGAACTCTACAGATAGTTACCATGTATGTACTGGATGACTTTGCGATAGGCATCATTTAAATATTTTTAACTGTTTGAAATGCCCTGACTTAACCTTCTTTAAAAAAATTTATAAATGTACTTCATCACTAATTTATCCTGAAGTTAGTCAGCAACAGCTTGTGATCTATATCTGTAGTTATTTGTCCTTAGCTGCAGAACATTATTTGTTTCTGTTTGTGTCAGTGTAGTTTCATTGAAGTAATTATCTAATTTGCTCTCAGTGCTTAGAGAAACTCGTCTTTTTGTTTTTTGGAGGCAACCTTTTCATGACAGTTTTAATTTCTGCTGTTAATTATTATAAAATAGCATGTGAGTAGAGCAATTAAAGTCAAGAAGCAATGAAAAATAAAACTGCTTTACTTCTGAATCGCCATGATCTAAGTGTTTGTATATTTATTTGGGGACAAAATTCAAATACTGAAATCCTCACCAGCAGAGCTTTGATCTTAGGAGGTAGGATGCTTGGGAGGTGACGAGACCATAAGGGAAGTGGACCCTGTATGAAGATGACCCATTCTCTATTATCAGGCGTAAGACAGACTTTCGCCATTGTTAAGGCAGAGAAAGAAGCTATCGTTTGTGAACCAAAATATCAGTTCTCTTCAGACACCGAATCCGTCTTGATCTTGGACTTCCCAGTCTCCAAATCTGTGAGAAGTATATTTTTTTCATTTATTACTTAACCAACATGCAATATTTTGTTATAGGAGGCCAAATGATCTGAGAAGCATAGCAGGAGAACCGACATTTTCCTGCTCTTGCCACTGTCATCTTCTCTGAAGGAGAAAGATCTTTCTCCTTCAACGTGCTGTCTGCCTGGAAGACTACTTTTATTGAACACACACAGCTGTGTGTTATATTTGTTTGTGCTTGCCTCCTCCTTCACTAAGTCTTTAAGGATTTACTGTGCACCAGGAATTGTGATAGATGGTAGAGAAGAACAGACCTAAGTCTTGCCTTCATGGAGCTATTCAGACATAAAAATTTATCTTGTCTGCAGCAGAAGATACTTTTTCCTGAAATTATAGAGGGATGACAGATATAGAAGGAACCTAACTCCCCATCAAAATCACGGTATAACCAGAGTGCTTAAGAATGAACAAAATATTAGCTTCAAAGAATTATTTTGTGTTTCCAATATTTTGGCAGATGTGTGAAAAATTTCTAGTTGCCCGGGTTTCCCAACAGCTGTCACTGAATTCACACTTCCTCCCAGCAACATGCAGGTACAGTTGATAGTTAAAAAATGTCCTTTGTTTACTAACTCAAAAACCATGGATAAATAAAAAAGAATCAATAAAAGATAAATCAGATATCTCTCCATTTTAGTGATAAGCCACTTTTCAGGGTTTCAAGAAAAAATTCCAACTCTGTCACCATCATCTTAAATATATATTTTATAGAAACTGAAACTTTGAGAACAGTGGTTTTGGACAGGCCAGCAATTCCAAGAATCAATTTTAAGAGAATAAATTCTAAAATTTATTTGTCAATAGATGAGTAAACATCTTCTTTATTTTTATTTTTATTTTATTTTTTATGGAGGGTCTTACTAAGCAGCCCAGACTCGTTGTGGTCCTCCTGTTTTCAGCCTCCCTGTTGCTGGGATTACAGGTGTGCACCAGCACACCCAGACTCCATCAACAGCTCAGTGTGCCCGGGGGCAGGGCTGGTGCGGCATGCAGTGCCAGGAATCGGATCTTGGCCCCTGCGCCTTTAAGCACTTAGTCTGCTGAGTTATCTTGCCAGCCTTTGCCTTCTTTTAAATTGGCTCACATAACCTTGTTTTAACAATTCTAATAGGTGTGTTAGTTAAGACTTCTGTTGCGTGGCACAATGCCTGAGGTAATTAAGACAAGAAAGGTATATTTTAGCTCATGGTTTTAGACCATGATCACATGGCACCATTGCCTCCTTCCGTAAGGCTCTACCTCCTAAAAGCTGTACAGCATCCTACTAGTATGGTGAGGGGAGGGGCAGAGCTTCGGTGAACTTTTGGGTGACATGTAAGATTGATATCCTAACAGAAGGTAGTCATTTCATATTATGTTACCTTTTACCTTTAAGTTATTTCAAGTCTCCTTCTCCCTATTTTTACTTTTCTCTCTTGCTTTTCTCATATCCTAAAACTTATGTTGTTCTTAATCTTTTTGACATTTAAGTCATTATCTTTCATAGTCGCTACTTTCTTTACCTTATGTACTTAAAAAAAAACTTTTGTGCAAATGCTAAATGCAGCACATTTATTAAAAAGGATTCAAACACTATAGCAGTATGCAGTGAAAAACAAGTAAAGATTATTTTCAATCTTGTAATCCTAGTAACATTGTAAATGTTAAGATATATTGTAAAATTTACGTAATTGAGCTGTACATCAGTTAAGATTTTTCTGAACTGATTTCAGAATATGAATAATTCAGTGTTCCTTACAATATGAAAATATCTAGATATTTAATCCATTGTTCAATAAATTACATTTTTAGTTATAGGCAGAAGGCCAACAATAGACCAGTTTCATTTATTTATTTATTTTTGGTACCAGAGATTGAACTTGGGACCTTGCACTTGCTAGGCAGGCACTTAAGCCACTGAGCTTCCCCCCTGCCCCCAGCCCAACAATAGACCAATTTCTGCTAGTGGAGTTGAGATTGCCAATTCCTATTTTACAAAAAATATTGAATTCTCTTGTCAACACTATAGTCTTTGCATACAGGTAGATAACTACATTAAAATAAAATTTTTCATCTTACATATCTACATCTCTTATAAAATCGCTCTTTGATTTGGTATTAAATTTTCATTAGATAATTTTGCTTGGTGACTGGAATGCATTCTTTTACTTTGATTTTGTTTTTGTGGGTTTTTTTTTTGTTTGTTTATTTGTTTTTGTACTCTCTACCTTTAATAGTCAAGCTTTATGGGAAGGTGACATCCTTTTATTTTACCAATGCCTGGAAATTAGCAGGAGATTCAGGATTTAGATTGATCTGTGTCATGCCTAATAAGGGGTAGCAGTGAAAAGGGAAGTGAAGGAGGAAGGGGTTGTGCGTGGTTGGGCTTTTTTTTTTTCCTAGAGGTCCTCAGGAAGAATTCATTTCATTCAGGCTATCAGCAAATCCTTAATTTTTAGAAGTGAGGTCTGTGTTTGTTATTATCTCTTTGCTAGGATTGTCTCTCTGCTCCCACAAGCTGTGAACATTACTTCTCTTGTGTTCTCCTGCACCGCAGTCTTCGAAGCAACAATGGTGCCTTCTCTGCTTGGACTCAGACTTTCCCTTCCAGCCAGAGAATTATTATATTTTGACAGCTCACTGGGCTAGATCCACGGCTACCTTATTTTCAGGTCACCTCCATCAATAACATGATCATGGGTGGGATTTCTCATGATATTCTCAGCTTGAACTTAGGGTTTATAGTCTTCAGGGAGAAGTGTTTTTACAATTCTGGCTCTCACACCACTTTGAAATTTATCATCGGTCTTTATAATAGTTCAGTGAAATGATCTGGGATGAAGCATGTGACTCATATGAAAGGCCACTAAGAAATCCTCAATTCCAAAATACCCTATTCTACATTATTTCTAGGTGAGAAAACATAGAATTATAAAAATTTTTTGTCAATATAATTACAATGAAATCTTTTGAAGAATGTGCTTTAAATTTAACATGCTGTCACTAGTGTTTTGAGGGATGCAAATTAAAACAATATTGAGATGCCATCTCACTCCAGAAAGAATGGCTGTCATCAAGAAATCAACAACAAATGCTGGAGGGACTGTTTGGATAAAAGAACCCTTCTCCACAATTGGTGAGAGTGTAGACTGGTACGACCACTGTGGAAATCAGTGTGGAAATTGCTCAGAAAAATCGGATTAGAATATCCATCCAACCCAGCTATTCCCCTTCTGGGTATTTCCCCAGAAAATTTAAAAGCATCATAGTACAGTGTTATATGTGCACCCATATTTATAGCAGTACAATTTGTCATAGCAAAATCTTGGAAACAACCAAAATGCCCATCAACAAAGGAATGGATAAAAAAGATGTGGTTTTTTAATGCAATGGAGTACTATAAAGAAGGATAAACTTGAGACATTTATAGGAAAATGGATGTGGCTTGAGTCCATATTCATAAGTGAAATAAATCAGTCTCACATGTGTAAACATTGTATTGTCTCCCTCATGTAAGAAGCTGAAAGAGGCTGGCAGTGTGCAGTAGATTCATGAAATGGAAGGAGAATGCTCAAAAGGAAAAAAGAAACTGGAATGGGGAAAAGGAGAAAAGGAAAGGAATAGGAAAAACAGATAAAAATGTATATGGACACAACATGGTTAAGATAACTATTATTAATTACTATTAGCTCATTGAAAGGAAAAGTACTGTTTGATCTATTTATTCATACCTGTATCTTTAATCTGAGCAACTACTTTGAAAATAACAATATCAGTGTACTAGCCATTGTTACCCTCTGTCATGGTTTGGGGATTTTATAAGGGGAACAGTATAATACAGGACATATTTTATAATATTTTATAAGGAATCACCCATAAGTCATATACAACAAGTACAGAAAATCTGCCCACACACTAAAGACTGAAGAACCAAGCTGTGAGCCTGGAGCTCATGACAGCAGCTCCCAGAAGTCCATCTAGAGGCCTAGAGTCCATGAAAAGACTCACGCTGGCCTTCTTCGTGGATCTGTGCTGGGAAGGCCCAAAGGTCAGTGGTGGAAGCTAGAAAGTATATGCCAGTGGGATGAAGGATTTGTGCTAGCAGGCTGAAGGATCTGAATTGGAGCCAAGAAGCAAAACTCAAGGTAAGCACCAGAGCTTCCCCAAAAGTACCACAGCTGTCCTCAGCAGCAGTGAGGTCCTGAGCTCCTGCAGCGATGAGGAAAGCTGACTTCCCATTAGGAAAGCCAACGTGACAGCATTCTCCTCAAGGCTGAGCAGTATACCATCTTCCCCTCCTGAGCCAGGAAGTGATGCTTAAGATGAGGACCAGAGTGTCCCAAAAATGAACAGTAGCCCTTTTCAGTGACAACTAGGACCCAAGTTCTCCAACAAGAATAGCTAAGTTCATTGGGAAATCCAGCATGACAAGGTCACCCAGCAGAACAGCCCAAGAGAACCAGCAGCTTCTCACAGCTCCGACAGCTTCTCCAAACAGCACCCCTGACAGCATACTGACAGATTCTCCTGTCTGCCCTTTATGGTGCTAGCAACGACCCTCAGGTGGGCCTTCCACATCTAGCACCGTGCCAGTTTAATTCAACTGTATGTAGCAAGTTGACCACCAGTTAGATATGTACTACACTCTCCTACAATCTTGTTTTGAAATTTTATACCATTGTTTTTATTATTTTTATTTTCTTTAAAAAATAAAGTTAAGGTGCTGAATCTACAAAAAAAAGTTCATGGAAAATATGCAGTAATAGTCAAGAAAATTTGGCAAAAAAATAGAAGAGTGGTGGAAGACAAACTTGTTTGACTTAATTTTAGGAAATACTATACCATAAATTTATAGTAGTCAAAATTGAGCAGCATTAGTCTTGGAGAAAAAGAAGTGGAGAGAAGTAATTTAAGGATACACATATGATTTCAAATAAAAAATGAATGAGCAAAGCATGTTGACACCTGACTGTAATCTCAACTTCTGAGATTGAGACGGAAGGTTTATAAATTTGAACCTAAACCCAGTGGAATGGTGGTGTCTGTAATCCCAGTACTCAGGAGGATCGTTGTGAGTTCAAGACCAACCTGGGCTGCAAAGTGAGCCCAAAGCCAGCCTGAACTGCATAGAGGCTCTGTCCCAAAAGTTCAAACAGACAAATGAAGAAAGAAATTTGAGCAGTTTAACAGGATCCTGTCTGAAAATAAAATAAGAAGAAGCTGGGGAATGTGGCCTGGTTAAAGTGCCCATGGTTTCAACTTCCCATTCAGAAGTGGTGGGGAGAGATAGTCCAATAAATTGTTTTAAGGAAATGGAATATCTTCATAGAAAATACTAAAGTTATACCTTTATTTTAGTGCACAAGATAGAGCAACTCAAATAGCCTATAGAGTTAGTCATTGTTACAACTATGAAACTTCTTAATTGAAACAAGAAATAGAATCTTATTTTGTAATCTTAGGAAAATAGGATTAACTTATATAGAACATAAAACACTACAGAACTTATAGGAAAACATGTGATTGTGGCAGATAAGTGATAGCAAGCCAGGCAAGGTGCCACATGCCTAAAAATCCTAGCTACGCAGAGGAGTGAGGCAGCAGGATTTCAATTAAAGGCTAGCTTGGGCAGCATAGTTTTGTTGTTTTTTTTTTTAATAATTTTATTGAGAAACAAATAGCAATGAGATAGTTTCAAAACCGATTAGTGGGACAGTTTCAATAAT
>NDGN011454676.1:0-22045 GCA_002564285.1 Tympanoctomys barrerae
TTTTTTTTTTTTTTTTTTTTTTTTTTTTTTTTTTGGTAGAACTGGGGATTGAACTCAGGCCCTGGCAAGTGCTTCTTCTACTGAGCCATCTCCCAAACCTGCCTTCACTTTTAAAGACACTTAGATCAAGGACTCATGGTTATTTCTTTATTTGTTTGTTTGTTTCAGGACTATAACGGCCTACTGGCCTTCAGTTTCCAAATTTCTGGTGAGAAACGTGCTGACGATGTGGGCGGCACCTCTGGAGTGACAAGCTGCTGCGCTCTTGCCGCCGCCGCCGAGCCGCTGTGGCTTGAGGTCGCAAAGTGTCTGGCTGAGTGTGCCTTCAAGTCCGTCCTACAGGACTGGGTTGCAATCTGTGGGTGTCCACACGCTGGCCTCCTCACTGTGCGACGTGTCGGGCGCCGTCTGTTCATGCACTCTCTGTCTTAGCTCAGGCCAGGCCCCCTGCAGGGCCCGCGTCAGCTCTCTTCCCGCTGCACCACGGAGCCCTCACACTCACGCACCCTCCCGTGGAAAGTTCAGGCGCATCCTCAGCGTGACAGTCACTGCTGTGCTCCCTTCAGGTCCACCGACAGCCCCTTCTGCCTGCCCCGTGTTCCTGCAAATCCAAACAGTGAAGAAAATAATTTTTGCGAGTATAAAAATAGGTCATAAATTATATATAGTGTTCCTTCATTACTCCCCATGCATTTTGGCATGACACTTTCCTTCTTCCCTAAGAACTCAGAAAGAACAAAAGTTATACATGTACAAACATAAAAAGATCATTTCCTCTTTAATATAAAAGTCAGACTCTCACCTGGAGACAGGCAAACAGACATGATTGCAGGTGTGCAGAATACAGGGACAGGGTGACCCTGGCAGGAAAGCCCTTTGACCTCGCAATTTATATCATGCTGATTTATTTTGCCTTCTTTCAGGTTTCTTAACTGTTGATGGTTAGAATTCATTTATGTATTCATTTCCTGAACTTTCTCACATCTCCCTTTAATTCTGTTGAGTATCTTTGTTATTTGAACTCTTTGCCTAATAGAGTTGCAACCCGTTTTTCAAGAGCAACGGTTACTTTTTTTTAAATTGCAATTGTGTTAGATGTTTCTGCTACTTTGTATGCATCATAAATTTTTGTTCTTGAAAAGTACTTACTTGACCCTATAATGTAACTGTGGGAGTCAGATTTTCTCCCTTTGCAAGGATTTTCTGTCTGTGCTATACATCTTTGGTCATTATTTACCTTTTGCTTGTTTTAGGTTGCCTGTATGTCAGCTATCTGCTGGAGGTGGAAATTTGAAGTTTCTCCAAGTCTTTTTGCAACCTGTGAATTTTCTGGGGGTGTGTAACAACATTCCAGTGTTGAGCTAGTATAGCAGTGGTGTTTCTTGTACTGCCTATTATGTCTTGCTTCCAAAGGAGAGGAAAGAAAATAAATAGAGAGACAGAGAGGACAGAGGAAACAGGAGGTGTTTGGAGAAGGGAAGGGGAGAGGGAGGGCATGGGGAGGTGGAAGGGGAGAAGCAGAGCTGGAGGAGGAGCAAAGGGGGACAGCAGCCTTGTCAGCCCTGAGTCTTCTCCTCTTGCATTTCTGGGATCAGAGGCCTCAGGCAGTCCTGGGAGCACAGATCTTTGCGCTGGGGGCCCGGACCCCTTTTCCATCCTGTGCACCATATGTGACTCTTCATGCCTAAGGTCTCCTTGGCCAGTTGGGCGGGGAAAGGCAGGAACTATAGCTGGGCCACAACTGAGATTCACGGAATTAGCTTTCTACTCCCTAGCCGTTCACTGGAGATTTGCACATCTTCAGTGGCCTCTAGAGTCCACGGCAGCTTGGTTGCTGTCTAAATTGAGGGGTAGATTACTGGTATTCCAATCATCTTTCCAGAATCCTCTTAACTTCATGTTTTAAAAAAATCTTTTATTTACTTATTTGGTACAGGGTCTTGCTACGCAGTTTGGACTCGTAGTGATCCTCCTGTCTCAGCCTCCCCCGTGCTGGGACTACAAGTGTGCACCACCATGCCCAGCTTCAGGGCCAGCACAGTGTCCCTGGGTTCCAGGGCTGCATGGCCTGCACTCCTGCAGATCAGACTTGGATCCTTGCGCTCCCAGGCAGGTGCTCAGATCACAGAGCTGTCTCCCCAGTCTCTTAGCTTCATTTCTAAATGCTTAAGTTCCATAGTAATGTTTTTACAGCAAGGGTTTCTCTCAACTTGAAGATCTACATCTATATCACCTATATCTGGAACTGTCCACAAATAATATATCCACCAAGTTTAAACGTATTTTCAGTTCCATGACACAAGAGAATAAAAGGGCTGGCCAGATAGCTCAGCAGATTGAAGTGCCTGCTTAGGGAGGCTCAGGGACCGGGTTTGATCCCCAGCGTGCTGTGCTGCCCTGCCCTGGGGTGCGCTGAGACAGCGATTGAGACAGAGCATGGTGGGGCACACCTGTGATCCCAGCCCTCGGGAGGCTGAACACAGGAGCATCACTCTGGGTCTATCTGTGTAGTCAGACCCTGTAGACCCCGTACTAAGCACATAAAAATAATAATAAGAGAATAAAACTATACAAAAACATATAACTTAGGCAAAGTGACCGCCCTGGGCAACCCCAAAATGTACATACCCATAGATTTCACAATAGGCTTCTCATTGTTCTCTGATCTCAGGGAATTTTTCTCCCACCTTTAAAAATAATACCCAGTGTCTAAGGATGCATCCTCTCCAAAACTGATTTTCAAAAATGTAAGGGGAAACTCCCACTGGGTGTGTTGCCTCAGCCACCGTAAAGCACCAGGTCGCGCTCAGAGTACCGAGTCCTCATCTGGATGCACAGTCGATCCTGGCAAAATAGGTAATTTTAACACACAAACACAGCAAGTAGTCAGCAAGTAGTGGATTATTATTTCTCTTATCTTGCACTATTTGTTCAAGGAACAAATTAATTTGACCAGAGATGAAGAAACAGTATCGTATTTGAGTCTGTCCTGTAGCAATATTAGTATAAGCTACATTGTGCTTCCCAATAGTTCATGTTTTAGAAAGAAAACGTTAACCTCATTAAAGGCAACTAACTAAAGAGCAAGTCACAAGTGTCATCCAATTTTTCTGTTTCAAGTATTGGTTTTCCTGTTCTGTCAATTACATTTTGAAAAGTTATGATAATCTTGCTTCCTAGCCATGTATGCCTTTAAAATTAGACAAGGAAATTAAAATTACCAAAGAAATGAGTCTTTCTTTTATTATTAAAAAATAATAAAAGAGGGAGAGGGAGAGAGAGAAACTGACTAATAGATTGATATCGTGTACAGGACATAAAGCAGTTTTATTTCAAAATAAACTGAGACGAATAGAGTCTGAACGACAGGACCCCTTGCCATATTTTAAAGCACAACCATGACGGACAAGCCGACTCTTGTCTGTTCACGGAGGGTGACCTGACACTTGTCGCGCACGCACTCGTCGCGCAGTGAGGCCCGCGCTCCCAGTGACTGCCACATCCACATCCCACCTGCCATCGTGTGTGCTCCTGTGTCGCCGGAGCTTCCCCAGAGAAGGCCGCTGCTGCCTGCGGCCCGCGTGCGCGCTCCGGGTCCGGGTCCGACACAGCGGAGGCTGCGGCGGGCTCTGCGGCTCTCCTGGCCTGCCGGGCGCCTGCGGGTGGCCGCGCGTGACGCGCTCGCTGCACGCTCTCGAGCTCGACGGTCACAGTAAGCACAAGTCCGCGCACGCTGTGTGGCGCATCGAGGAGTGCGTGCCTCCTGCGGGCCGCACCGGTCCCCGCGGGGCACGCGGCGCGTGCTCCTCTGTCGCTCTGGCTTCCCGAGCGAGCGGCTGAGGCGGATCCCGCGAGCTGCTGTCTCCGGTCTCCTCCGCGGCCGAGCTGCACGCCTGCGCGTGTGACCCGAAGCGCGGCCTGGGGCGCTCCCAGCGCGTGCTGGCGACCGTGGTCTACCTCTTGCGAGAACTTGTCTCCAGGCATCTGGAAGGATGCTCTGAGTGGAGGCTCCCTGCCACCCTTCTCTTACACTGACGCCAGTGCAGCACGAAGACGGGCCTTTGGAAATGAGCAAAAGGTGACACAGATCCGAAGCCACTCCGAGGGCGGCGTGACGTCCTCACCCCAGAACTCTGCGCTTCTGGGAAGAGCACCTCTGGCCACTGGCCTCTGGTGTTGGCAGATGCTGTTTCCTTGCTAACGTGTAGCATGTCGCCTAACAAAGACGAAAGTCACTCCGCTTTTATCAAAAAGTAGATGGAAATAATTGTCTTACTGTCCTGTCGGAAGTTATGGTGACCGTGTTTTAGCTACTTTGACATACGCTAGAAGAACACTGTAGCACTGAACTTCCTGAACGCAACTTGAAGTTACTAGTCGCGCAGTTCCTCGTAGTACTAAATGCTAGGCGCAGATCTGCAGAGCCGGAGGATTGGTGCACGGTTAGTATATTACGAGATCACACATTTGGCAGTATCCCCAGATCAGTGCTCGTGTGTGCGCGTGAAACACCAAGATTAGAAACACTGGCCCACCAGGACACGGTCACGGCCCAGCACGCACAGCCTTAAACCGCAGCGTTCTCATTGCTGAGGGGCCCGAGACCCGCGGCAGCGGGTGCCTCAGAGATTTGCGGAAGAATCGTGTTACGTGAAACGTCTTTCACGGGAGGCAAGCAGCAAAACCCCAATAAAGCCTAACCTTCCTTTCCTTCCAGGGACATTTCTCTATTCCTTTTGTTCTTATGTAAATTCCCTTGCTCCTTTGCTAATAAGATTTCATTGTATTTGAATATTTTATTAACCAAAGGATTCAAAAATCAACTTTTAAGTGAATTAGGAAAAATCTATGCAAGCCAAACTGAAAAATCATAGGAATATGTAATATTTAGTTTCTATCTCATTTTTTTTCTTTTCTTTTCTTTTCTTTTTTTTTTTTGTACTGGGAATCGAACTCAGGACCTTACACTTGCATTTCAGGAGCTATTCCACTGAGCTATATCCTCGGCCTAGTTTCTATCTCAAAAGCACCAAAAAAATTGCTAAAAATATATCTCTTATGTCACCAACTCTTCATATTAAATAAACAAATCTCCTCGACCTAGAATCTGAGTGGACTGTACATGTTACCAGTATATAAGAACAGTGAAAAGAAGAAAAGTACATTTCTAGGGATGTGTATATGGTCAGGTAATTTACTAATCTTAAAATTATTATTTTTCTTTAAACATTATAACATTTAGACACTGCAAAGTACATCCTGCATAAGCATGCAATTGCTACTGTCTTTATGTGAATCGATTTTCATCGTACTCAGTGTAACCCGGGTCAGCTGAAGCCCTTGTGGGGTTGGAGTGGAGACCTGAGAACTCCCTAGAGTGTTGCGGGGTTTCTAGACTGGAGGGAACTTTAAATGAGGAGCAATGAGAAAATCTTTCTCATTTAGCACAAATGTAGAGACTTCTTACATAATTTTATCTGATTATCAGACTTATGTAGCTACAAAAGCAGATTTCAATATCTTCTTAAATGAATGTCATGCTTAAATTTTGATTTATTGTTGGTGCATAGTCAGAATATTTTTCCTGCTGAAGAAGGCAGCATTGAATATTAGTGATATTGTTATATAAATGTAGTATGACAGCATCAAATGACAAATTAATGTAATATATGAATTATCAATAGAAGTGAAATTATAAATTGATACACTAAAAGATGAGAAGAAAGCTCTACTTTAATCTAAATGCATGGGGTGGTTTAGTCTAGAAGTTTATAAGGACATTTAATGATAAAGGCATTATTATAATTACACAATCTGATCAGGGGAAACAAAACCACCCATCCCCATTCTAATGGTTTTTCTCTAAGGTGCATGGAGAGAACAAAGTTGTCTTGAATTAAGTCAATTCCTTAAAAAGTATACTGTATTGGATAATTATTAACTTTGCGTTATTATTTAATTTGCAATTTAATAAATTGTTTCATCAGGTTTTGCTTATTTGTGTATTATGGATCAAATGTGTTCTGGAAATATTGGGAAGTAACAGGACAGCATTTTGTGTTAGATTCTTGACCCAAGAATAGCCCTGGGAGACAGGTGAGGGTCTCTTTCCTTGCCTCGTTAGGAGAACACTGTCTTCTGTCAGTAGGTGAAAGAAGAGCCTCAGGGTGGGTCCACTACAAGTTGAAAAACACTGCATGATTTCTACATAGGCTTGGTGTACTTCTGCCAAGTCATATGTGTCTAGGAATTTATCCATAGTTTCCAAATTCCCAAATTTATTGGAATATAAGCTTGCAAATTAGTGTCTTAAATCTTCTGGATATAAGCAGTCTCTGTTGCATTCTTATCTTTTTAATTTTAATGATAGTAAAGCATCTTTTCTTTCCCTCTTTTTGTGGGATTGACTAAGAGATTATCCATATTGTTAATCCTTTCAAAGAGCCAACTCTTTGATTTATATTCATTGATCCTTTGTAAATTTGCACTCTCCATTTCACTGATTTCTTTTTTGTTCCTTAAAATGTTTTCCTTCTAAAGCCATTGGATTTGGCATGCTCTTGATTTCCTGGGACATGAGCTTCCTCTTTAGGTTACTTACTTGAGTTGCTCTGATTTTCTAAAATTGTGTTGCTATTTCCACTTGTTCCAAAGGACATTTAATTTCTTCACTGATTTCTTCTGAGACTCACTGCTTATTTAAAAATATTATTTACCCTCTGCCTATATAAACTGTCAGTAAAGTTTGTATGATTTCCAGTGTCATATTATAATATGCTAGCATCATAATAGATTATTTCGATTCCTTTATTTAAGCAATTGTAATGCACTAAAGCATGATGTTTTTGATAAAATTCCATGGAATTCTAACAATAATGTATATATATTATATATATATTATATATATATATATATATATATATATATATATATTCTGTTGTCACTGGAAAAAATCAGAAACCCCATGGAGTCACTGGTGGATTTTATCAGAACTTCATAGAGCTAACACCAATACTCCCCAAAGAGTACCATATTTAAAGGCAATATTGACCTGACACCAAAACCAGACAAGGACTTAGAAGTCATAGGCAATTATACTTGATAACTATAAATGCAAAAGTAAGGCACTTGTAAGAGAATACAACACTATACTAAAAATATACATCATGACCAAGTTGGCTTAATATCAGAATACAAAGGTGATTCAACATACATAAATCAATAAATATAATATACCACATGAGTAGAAAGAGAATTAAGGATAAAAATCACAGTTATCTCAATTGATGAAAAAAACAGCCTTGAGAAGATCCATGAGGAGCCATTACTTAAAAAGAAACTCATAAAAATGGCACAGAAAGACCTTACGGCAAACCAATGAAAAGCATTTCTGACAACTTGTTTTCAAAATCACACTTTGAAATGAAGAGACAGAGGTGTCAACTGTCATGACTTCTGCCCAGTATAATAATAAAAGAACTGTAACCAAGAATTCAGGAAAGAGAAAAAGATAAAAGAGGCTCGAGTAGGGAAGAAAGGAGTCAAAATATCATTTTTGTATATAATCTTGTACATAGAATACCAAAAACTCTTCACCAAAAGACTGACAAGCCTATGAAACAAATATAAGAAAGGAGCAGTTAAAAAGTCAGCACATAAAATCAATGCTTCTGCACACCAGCCACGAACCCAGTAAAAAAAAAAAATCAGAAAACTAATCCTATTAATAATAGCTAACAATGATCAAATACTGAGGAGGCAACATAAATAGACCTCTGTAATAAAACTCTAATGTTTGGGGAGGAAGCTTCAGAAAGATGCTACAGGATGAGAAGACACCCCCTTTCCTAAATGGGCAGAATCACTGTCGTAAAAATGCTTATATTACAAAAGTGATTTAAAGCAGCTCTTTTCAAAATACCAACAACATTCTCCAAGAACTAGAGAAAATAATACCAAAATATAATGGAACAATAAATAGGCCAGAATACCAGAGCAATCTTGTGCAAAAAGAGTAAGATGTGAGGAAGGTACTACAGCCTCACAATGCACTATGCTGCAAGGCATGCTGGGCACAGACCAGTATTGGCACCAGAACAGACAGACAGACCAAGGGAAGCTGTGCGCACTTGGCGCCTTCTGGTCTTCAGTGACAGCACTGAAGGAGGCTTTCTCAGGAAGCTAAGCATGCATGGGAGGAAAAACATTCTCTATAATAGGGCTGGATAACTGGTTATCCATGGGCAAAAGAGTAAATCAGACCCACGATTCTCATCCTGTTACAAAAGGAAATTGCAATGAATCAAAGACCTAGATATAAAAATAAAAACACTGAAAGTGCTGGAATGTAAAAAAAATAAATAAATAAAGGCAAAACCCCTGAAGAGTCATAGGCAGACTTCCTGAACAGATCTCAGTAGTTCAAAAAATAACACCCAAACCAACAAATGTGGCTTTATTAGATCAAAAGCTCTTACAGCCAAGGAGAGAATGTAATCGAAGAGACCATTGTGGCATGGGAAAAAATTTGCCAGTGACTTCTCAGAGGACTCAAACCTAGAACATATGAAGAACTAAAAGATGGACAGCCCCACGAAAGGCCCAGCAAACACGGGCTACTGACGTGGACTCACTTCTCCAGGAACTCCACCTGAACACCTCATGCATGAAAGACTGGTCGGCATAGTTAGCCCCTGGGGAATGCAGGCAGGAACAGCACTGAGATTCCAGCTTGCTGCCCTCAGAAGGGCTGTCACTGCAGGCTGCAGAGCCATAAAGTGCTGGGCAAGTGTGGGGGAAGTGGCACCTCTGCCCTATTGTGGGGCTCAGAGCTTTGCAAGCTCTGAAAATAAGCGTGGGGTCCCCAAATGAGCTATACTTCTGATGAGGGTTTTTTTTTTAATGCATTTAGTACAAGGTCTACAGGGTCTCAATATGCAGATCAGCGTTGTAGTGATCCTCCTGCTTTTAGCCTCCTAAGTGCTGGGATTACAGGCAGCTGCCACTGGACCACGCCAGCCTCCATCCCTTCTCAGCGTGCCCGGGCAGGATCGGCACTGCTCACCCGGGGCACTGAACCATGGTCCCTGCATCGGCCTAAGCAGGTGGTTTAAACTTAGGATTATTCTACACGACTATGCTTCTTGGTATTTTCCTGACAATTGTCCCATTAAAGACCCCACATTGCAGTGATACATCATGTTCATTTATACAGTGGTACAATTTGCAATAGCAGAACAGTGAAGTAAGTGCCAAAACTCATCAACAAATAAGTGAGTAGAAAAGGTAGCACACAGAGAGAGAACTATAAAGCTTATATACTGAGTGTTATTCAACCATAAAGAAGATAAATCCTAGTCATTTGTAGAGAAATGGATGGGTTTTAACATTAGTATGGTAAGTGCAGGGAGTGAGGTACAAAGTGTAGATATTTCTTGGTTTGTCTCATAAGTAAAAGCCAAGATATGAATAAGCTAAAGAGTAAGATAAAGGAGAAAGTGTAGGAATCAAAATGTAGGATCTGAATATAGGAGATGGAGTTAAGGTAAGGGGAGAGAGAGGAGAGGGTCAAAGTAAGAAAAAATAAGACAGATGTGATAATGTGATCATTATTTAACACTGACACATACTAAGAAAACATCACATGATACTCCACTGACATACACCGATTTTATGTTTTTAGGCTTCAGTTAAAATTAGTTTCATTAAGACATGTGCTTCTAGGTGACTCAGGGAATGAAAGGACAAATAGAGGAAGGCTGATTTGGTTTCTTGTTAGAATTCAACAGAGACTTTGCACAAACACACTGAGTTTGTGGTGACTGAGCGTCATTTACAGATGTAGAAATGATAAGATTAATTATTCTCTTCCTACAGCACAGCGTCCAAACCATGTTACAAGAGGCCAAAGGTATCTATCGGGAGACTCTTTTCAGTGTGAAAATGCAGCCAGGAGGCGAAGAGAAAGTAGTGGTCTCCAGAAGGGGCCCTGGTAGGCCCAGTGGGTGGGCAGACTCAGGCTGAGGCCCTGGCTGCCCCAAGACAGTGGGCAAGCAGGTCACCAGTGTTGAGACCTGGGCTGCAGGGAGCAGCTCTGGACCTCTCAGAACAGTGGGCAGCGGCAGCAGCTTCTCTGTCCTCCACATGAGCCCAGGTCCAGAGAGCAGTCAGGGCTGGCCTCGCGGCTCACGGCCCTGGTCCTCCCCGACCCGGGGACACCAGGCCTGGCTTGTTCTGAGGCTGCAGTTGTTAGAACCGCCTCCCGGTTGTGACAGCCTGTGTGGCCATGGAATGTCACTGCCAGGCTTTCGTGCAGGCCCAGATTCTTCCACCATTTTGACGCAAATTACTGCAAAGCATGACTTCCACTGTAGTATTTTAAAAATTGATTTCCTCTGTTTTTTTAGTTTTTAAAAAATGCAAAGTGGAAATAGAAAAAAAATAGCATTAGAAATGATACAAAATTTCACTAAACAAAGTGATAGAAATGTAACAATGTTTGCTGTAGTTCATGATACTATCTTCAGCTTAGTTATTTAGGTTTCTAGACATAAATGTGCAAGATTGGTTTAAAGAAAAAAAAAACAATTTTCCTCATTATGGATGTGCTTGTTGGCTTAGTGTCGCAGCTACTTTTCTCTCATTGCTGGTACAAAATACCTGACCCCCCAAAATTAAGGAAGGAAAGGTTTACTTAGCTCACAGTTAGTGGAGGTTTCAGTCCACAGACAGCTGTCTGCAAGGCATAGTGGCATGTGGCAGAGGGCAGCAGTTCATGGCAGCGAAGAGCCAGAGGAGACAGCTGGAGCTCCCAGCAAGCCTCTTGCCCTCCTGGGCTGACTGAGAAGACAGGAGCGCCTCCGAAGAAGTGGCGCTCTCCACCCTGCCTCAGTTCCCTTTAGAGCCTCTAAATGCTGAGCCGCTCCAGCAGGCCCCGTGCCTGGAGAGGGGCCTCCATGCCCGAGGGTGTGGAACTGCTGCTGGCCACTTCAGTGAAGTTTTACCTGCTGGAGTTGACGCGGCGTATCAGCCACTAACTGTGCCGTTGCTGGCCTCCACGCACCAATATTTCCACTCTGCCTCTCTGGTGATTCGTATTTGGGAAGCTATGAGTGTACTCTGGGTGGAACAGCAATCAGGAGAGCAGTGTGTGGCTCCCCAGACCAGCGCGCCCATCACAGGGCACAGAAGCCCCGTGTGCTGAGGTTGTGCCCCTGGCGCCCTAGCAGCACGAGGGCCGCGACCGCCAGGCCAGCAGCAGCTCCCGGAACGATTGTTTTCACTTTGTGTAGCACTTACAGTTGTCCAGGCTGCATGTGCTTCTCCACTGAATTCCAGGCCTGCTGGTGTTTTAGCGCCACAGCGTAACCAGGCTTCTGTCTCGCAGAACGTTCCTGGGAGCGCGGGAAGCTGGCCCCGGACCCCTTCAGCGGGCGGCCTGGCTCTCCTGAGGGTCCTGCTCATCCCTTCCCACCAGCAGAGCGCAGGTGTGCAGGAGCGGGCTGGCTCCCGGGTTAGAAAGAGAAAGAGACGTGGACCCAGCGAGAAGAGAGGGAACAGTGGAGATTCCAGAGTGAGGCAGATTGTGAATTAAAATTTATATTTCATTGGAATTTAAAGTTATGCCTAATGGGCTGAAGTACTTTCAAATGTACTTTTTGGTGCCCCTCTGCACATCGAAGTGATATGATTCTTACTGTTCCTTCTCGTGCTCATTCTGAAGAGGCAAAGTAATCCTAGTCTGTTATTAAATTATACATATAAATAAATTTTTAATCAGACATAATTTTAAGTGAAGTTGGTATCTGTGCTTCCTTCGTTTGTTTATTTTATTTATTTATTTATTTTGCTTTTTTATATATCCACTGCAGGGTCTACAGGGTCTCACTATGTAGATCGGATTGTAGTGATCCTCCTGTTTTCAGCCAAGAGCTGGGATTACAGGTGCGCACCACCATGCCCAGCCTAAGCACCCTCCCAGGGCACCCTTGGGGCGGGACGCACATGGCTTGGGGTGCTGGAGATTGCACCCTGGCTGCTGGGCTCTGCCTGAGCAGGCGCGTTAGTCCACTGAGCTGTGTGGCCAGCCCTTCTGCGTTTCCTTTAAGTGGCTGCTACTGTTACTATTTTATTCCAGGTTGAAGTGTATTGTTTCCACTTAAAGGGCACATTGGATACTTCAGTAATTCACATTAATTTAATTTTTTTGTTATTTGGCTACAATTGTCAAAAATACTCTAATAATTCAGAATGCAAAATCGTACACTTTTAAGCTGATGTGTAAAATGAAAACGTAGAGGCGTGTTTGCGCTAAGCGCCTGCCAAGCACCACAGCCGACACAGACCTGAGCTGCGGCTGTAGCCCTCAGCCCGGGAGTGCAGCGGGCACACGCTTCTTTCCCAAGGTTGAGGGCAAGCTAAGGTTAAAAGGCTGATCTAGTCAAAAGACTGCAAAAGAGGCTGAGGAGCAAGCCAGGAATTAAAAACAGCATTTTTTTGGTCTTAAAGTCATCCTATTCTCTTTGTGTAGAAATGTTCCTTTTTTGTCTAATTTTTTCTTGCATATTAGATATGAACTAAAAGTGAGTTATTTTGGCATATGCTTCCATAATAGAACTATTTTAACTTTATGTCTATGTGAAAGAAGCAATATAACAAAATTTTTCTTAATAATAATTTGCATATTAGATGTGAAATTATGAGGTTTTTATAGTGAGACTAGAAATGCAATTATTTTATTCAAGTTTTACTTTAATACTTCAGGAAAAATTCATAATATCCAAAGTCATCATATGGGAAATTATCTGATTATGCACTACTCAGAGCTGAGCAGTACAGTGATGGACATAATATATGATGATTTACTGAAAATCCCCCGTTGAATTAGCCATTACGCTTTCTCGGCAGGTACCCAGGTCAGTGGGACTGCGCAGTGCAGAGTGCTTTCTAGCAACGTACAAGCTGGCTTCCGGGCTCGAGCCTGCAAGAGGGAGTAGAGGCAAAGCACAGACTCACGCCTACACGTGCACACTCACCTCTGGCACATCTGAGCAAGCAGCAGTCCTTAAAGCTATTTCTGCGCACTTCATTAAAACCCGGCACATGCAATCAAGTGTCATGTTAGTAAGGGGCTAAATTTGCTTGTGATTACAATGAACTCTGAGGTTTCTTTCTTCGTGATGGACACAGCCTCTTTCACGTGGTGGTCATAGCAGAGTAAGGTGGCAAGTGGCTTTTCTAACAGCTCCAGCTGCGGGCACCGCGGTTTCCACACTGCTGTCTCCAGGGCCTGCTGCCTGCTGTGACAGGAGGGCGTCTGCCTGGGCTTTGGAAATGAAGTTCGCTGTGTAGCCGTATATGTGCAGTCAATACCAGCTCGACAGAAACTGACTGACAGAAATTAAACACGCGCTGAATTACAGCAGTGGATTAGGAGGGGCACGAGCTGTTCTGTCCCTGGAACAGAACACCCGACACTTGCCCCATGAAGGAGCTGGGGGTCTGGCTCACAGCGCCAGGGGTGCAGTCCCTGGCAGAAGCTCCATCACGGGCTGGCAGGTGGAGGGGCAGTGCTGCTCTTGCCGTTGTGGCTGGGAGCAGGGACAGACTGGCCGGACCCCCTGGGCCCACCCCAGGGCCAGCCGCTAGGTGTCCTTCTGGCTAGTGCGGGTCAGCCCCTGTAGGTCCAGCGCCTCCTGATCTGTGGTCTGCCCAGGAGCCTCAGTCACGTCAAGTGGAGAGCAGGGTGAATCGGAGCAGCATGGTTCCTTCTTGTTCTAGTGGCCACCTGATAGAGTAATAAGGACGCTTTATTTTCTATCTTGACAAGTGGAACTCTAAGCATGTTAACATAGCATATGAAAATTTACGTTGAGTGAAATATTTAATTGCTTTTACAGGTTTTTAAAGAAAGCCTTTAGGGTTTGATCCTTAAATATCATGTTTATTCTCAACATTTTAGATATGCCTATTGGGTTATAACAAATATTTATTTTATACTTAGTATGTTAAAATATTATTTTGTTCCTGAAAGCATTATTTTGCAACAACAATGGAGAAAGTCATGAATTCGCTCTTTGAATTTTTCATTATAGATGGCTTCTCACTATAATATGAAAATGCCAGTCTCTTGGCCACGGCTCATCACCTAAATGCTCCTCTGTGCCCTGAGGAAGTTGTCGTCCATCTGTGGAGTACAGGGAATGGTGTAGCCCGAGGTGGCTGAAAGTAGCATCCATGAGGCGTTTCATCTACTTACACCAAATTGTTTTTTCACTATTATTTTGTTAAAATAATAATTTATATTTTTGAACTTTTGAGAAGTACTTTGATGACTGATCAAAAATACCATAATATATTGCCATTTAAGTATCTGTAGTTATGTGTGTTGCTTTCAATTGCCAACATTTTATTCAAGTTGTCTATGTGTACATTCATGAAATAAAGTGCAAGAGACTATAAATTTACGGTCAAATGTTTTGCCATCAAGATTTTTCTTGGCCTCATAAGATATGATCAGAAGAGGCCTCAGCAATCATTTCTGCAAAATTAGAACCATTTTTTTCTTTGGTGCTCTGAGGATTTATCGGCAAAATTTCTAAACCTATACATTGGGGGGGGGCAGGTAAGACTTTTATAATAAAAACAATTACTTGAAAGATAAACACTCTTTAGGTACCCATATTTTACTTCATGGGCTGGCCAGATAGCTCAGTGGATGAAAACACCTGCTTAGGCAGATGTGTGGACCGGGGCTTGGGCTCCCCTGTGCCACGCCCACCTTGTCTGGGGGGGGTTGAGATCACAAATGAGACCAGGCGTGCTCACGCGCCTGTAACCCCAGCGCTTGGGACCCTGAAAGCAGGAGGTTCACTGTGAGTCCAATCTGTGTCGTGAGACCTGTAGACCCTGTACTAAATACAAAGCAAGCGAACAGAAAAGCGTATTTTATTTTATGTTGATTAAATTAACTTGAATTTTTCAAGCACTGTGTTTATTATTCTCAATTCCTGCTCTTAAGTGTGTTGACATAAGAGCGTCTATGGCTCGAATTAGGATCGGAGTTAACACTTTCAGGGCCCGTATTATGGCACCTGTTTAGTTCTGAGGCTGAAAAATTGAGTTGTCTTTAATATATTTTAAAGTACCCAGGTTAGTCTTGGAGAAGCTTTTCTGCTTTCATTCCATTTTATTGACTTTTATTCTTGTGCTCACTATTTTCCTTATATTTACCATGGATTTCTTCTTTGACTTCTTAAGGTAAACTCTTAGCTAAATTTTTAAAACTTTCTTTGCTTTCTTATAAATTACTTAATCTATTTATACTAGGTTGTTAAACTCAACATTTTTTATGTAGTTAGTACGAGGTCTACAGGGTCTCACTGCACAGATTGGACTCAGTGATCCTCTTGCCTTCAGCCTCCCAAGTGCTGGAATTACAGGCGCGTGCCACCAACCCCAGTCTCAATTGCCAGCTCAGTGTGCCCCAGCTTGGGGCTGATACAGCACGCTGAGGATTGAACCCAGTCCCTGCATCCGCCTAAGCAGGCGCTTTGATCCGCTGTGCTATCTGGCCAGCCCAAACATTTTGAAATCTTACATTTCAATAATCATTTAATTGCAAGATTTTCTAACTTGTGACCGATTTCTCTTTTGTTCAATGAATCAAAGATCATTTCCTAATATTTGGACATTTTTGAGGTTGGCTTCTGAAAGCAGATTGTCAAGTAGTTTCTCAAAAGTCAGAGAATATTATTTGCAATATTTAATTGTTTAAAACTTATACAGGTGTGCTATATTTTTATCCACATTGTGTATTTGGTGTATAACCTGAGTATACCTAGAACAGTGTGCATTTTCCATCGCTGAATACTGTGTTCTATAGATACAAAGCAATTCAAATTCATAGAGAATCTTTCATATATTTTCATCATAATTTTTCTTCCTGTTGTTTATTGACTCAAATTATTATGAAGGACAAGGGGTTAAAATCTATGACACATGTAGATTTGTCTCTCCTTAAGAGTCTGTCATTTTGTGTTTGCCTTGCTTTGCTCATTTCATATACTATGACGTCTATAGCTTGCACACATGGACCTCTGAACACTTACAATTTGTCTGTACCCTCGAGTCTGTCCTCTGTTCGGTAGCTCCCTCATCCTTGCAGCATTTGCGCTCTGGTGAAGACCCCATAGAGTTGCCTGCAGTGAGGGTCAGCGAGCGGCAGGGTGCAGGCCGAGGCCCCGAGAGCGCTGCTGCGCCTCTTCTGCTGGGATCACGCTCAGATTCTGGTTTCAGGGCTCTCTGCGTGAGCCTATGAAGGCCCTACTTGCTCAATTGCAATAAAGCCTCACAGTTTTGTTGTTTGAAAATGATTCTATTTCACGCTAACATCTGAATGTTATTTGCCTTTACATACACTACATGTAATTCTACTTGGCAGATCTGTTTTCATTTCTTCCCATGGACTTAAAGGTGTCATTCCAGCATAGTGTTCTCTGACTTCATGTGTGTAAGCCTGTGCAAATGTGTCCCTGTGTGTGCATGTATGTGTGTGCTCATGTGTGTGCAAGCATGTGAATGTGCATTGTGTGTACGTGTGTGCACGGGGGTGTGGTGGCAGGCGCAGTGGTCAGTGACACTCCTGCTCACTCTACATATCTGCCATTGTTCGCTCTCGCTGTTGTGTTTTCTCTCAGTTTTTAAATTTTCACAGTATGATTGTGAGGTGTGGTATTCTTTGTGGTAACCCAGTCCCTGCTTTGTGTCATTTCTTGGGCCACAAATTGGCCTTTTCCTCCAGATTCCTAGCCAGTACTCACTTTGCTGCATGTGCTCTGCTTCTCCACGCCTTGTGGCCTTGTGGATTCTGATGCTGACTTTTGTGTCCAGGCCTGAAGCACCCCGTTGGCTTTGCTTTAATATTTTACTCTTTGAGGAAATAATTTCTTGGAGAATCAATTTCTACTTATCTATCCTTGGTTTACTGACTTTGCCAGCCTAATGCTAAGACTGTCTAAGGGATTACTGATACTTCATCTTATTTAGTGAAGCTTCAACTGCACATCTTACCTATGTAATTTTCCCAGTGGAGGTCTTCAGTTCATTGTTTTTGTCTGTATTTTCCTCAAACCTTTTCAATCTGCTTATTTCCTTACAGCAGTAACTAAGTTACCTAAATCTTGATTTTTACTGGGAAAATGTTTTCCTTTTCGACTGAGTTTGGTGACATTCTCTTGTCTGGATGCCGAC
The DNA here is from genome assembly GCA_002564285.1 of Tympanoctomys barrerae. Taxonomy (NCBI): domain Eukaryota; kingdom Metazoa; phylum Chordata; class Mammalia; order Rodentia; family Octodontidae; genus Tympanoctomys; species Tympanoctomys barrerae. The sequence continues at coordinate 17,251 of NDGN011454676.1, forward strand.
TGAACTTCACTTGCATGAGGACAATAGGAACAGCATGCAGTAGATACAATGGTCTCTGTGCTTCCCCCGGCGAGCACTCAGCTTTCATCTAAGAGGAGACAGCCGCATGGGACTCGACTCGCAGGGTTTCTAGTGTGTCTGTTGGCTGTAGATGTGGAAACGCTGTCTCTTCTGGGTGGTGCAGCCCCCACGTAAGACACGGGAGGAATGGAGACACGGCAGAAATGGCCACCAACTGTAGCTGCAACTTCGACAGCGTATGATGACAATGAGTTAGCAAAGTTACAAATGAGAGTTTGGAAAGAAATAGTATTGAACTATTCCCCACAAATATAGATTCAGAATTGTGGGAGTAGTCGACTGGAAAGTGTGTATTATTCCTTTTTAACTTTGCCCATCTTTTAAAACATTTTTATTAGTATATGTTTTTGCTACATAAAGATTTCATTCACCCTAGAGAATTGATACATGTAAGTGACACATTTCACTTTTCCCCTTCCTGGCACCTCCTTTGATTTTTGCCTGCTTCAGGTTCATTTATTAATTGTATAAGTCATTATAAAGTTATCTATCATGTATACAGATTAACAGCCAGACTAATAGTCCAGAAAACATGTCAAACACATAAGACAATTTTTACAAATCAAGGTCCATTTTCAGATACATGAACCATGCTGGATAACAATACCATTTTTCCCTTTTTCCTTTTATCTTTCTTTTATCTTGCACTTTATTTACATACAGAGCTTCTCATCTACGTGAAACCCTGCAATATTTAAGGTTCCCTTTCTGAGTTACCTCATTTAGTATAATGGTATACATGACATTTTAACATGCCATATGTGTACATGAACATATCTGTATGTAATTTATATGTGCATGTGCAGGTCTGTATTTCTCTGTGTTTACTATATAGTTTATAAATCTGAAGAAAAGAAGTGGTATAAATTCCTAATTACATACGATAATTCTGTTCTTTCATTTTTCCTGATCGCTTCATGTTTCTTCATTGATTCCAGCTTCTATCCTCTAATGAATCTCTCCATTTGAGGTTTCATAAGCTGTAGTAAAAAAAGACAGATAGTGATTATATACGAAATTGATTGTTTCATTTATGCCGGGGATTTTTGGATTAGCAAGAGTTATTCAAGCATTTTTATTGTGATTGCTTAGTGAGTAGTAATAAAACTATTGCAAATTTAATGCTGTAGATAATAGATTGAAATTCTAGGTAGAAGAAGCTCATTAGTGAAAATAGATAGGAGGGATGCCCCATGACAAGGAGTGGTCATTTGCTGCCTAGATCTGTGTGCATGTCACAGGCTTAAGCATTTTATTTTTCATAATCATTTTAGTTAACTGTGATACATGTAAAATAAGTGTGCAATATAATTTAATTTTTTCAAAATTTGCCACTCTGCTAAATTACTTCATGTAATTCTGATTTAATGAAAGCCTATTCTGTGACAAAGATTATATTAGATGATTTACTGATAGAAATTATTTAATCAAAGTAAGAAAGTATTATTAGTCTTACATTAAATGTGAGAAGTCTAAGATTTAAGGACCTCATTTACTTCCTGAGAATGATGCACTTTTTAATACTAGATCATTTGGTGTATGCTAGAGCAAGAATCTATGCAGAATGCATGAGCTGGTTATAAACATTCTTTTGCAATTCCTACATATAATGATTACTAAATGTGTGAAAGTACAGATGAGATTTTGATTGCCTAATAGAAAAACAATAGTGGGAAAAATACTCTTTTAAGGGAGTTCAATAAAGTGGTAGGCAAAAGTGTTTTAAATATCAGCAGTGCATTAGAAGCCCATATAAATACAAATCAGATAGTATATTTAAAAGTGTAAATCAGCTATTAATTTCTTTCATTATAAAATAATTTGGAAATATGACATGCCTAATGATGGAATCATTTAAAATAAATACAAAATTATTTCTCCCATTATTAGACCATATGTCTACTTTCCCTCTGTAAGTGTCAACCTACAGTGTGAAACATTATAAAGGGTATTTCCTAATTATTGATGTCACATTTTAATGTGTTCATACTAAAATCTATTTTTTGAAGAAGCAAATCATGATTTTTAATTTAGCATCTTTTCATCCTTATGTAGAAATTTTCCAAATTTAAGAAATATACTGTTTAAAATTATTCTTTCCTGTGTTTTTAAAGCTATGAAAATATTGTCTGGAAGGTGAAGACCTTGTTGCCCTCTATCCTAAAGCAAGGCACACTAGAATAACAGCCTTTCTAGAAAAGTAAGGAGTACGCTATTCAGTTATAAAGCAACTGCGGAACACTTTCATTCTAATCCTGCATGAAGGTGGGCCCGTCGACTGTTGATGCTCGAGGAAGTTCTAAGAAGCAGTGACGACCTTCTAGTCCTCCGACAGGGCGCCTCCAGGTGGAGCCAGCCGGTGCCTGCCGTCAGGAGGCACCGGGAGGTCTGCACGTCGACCCACTATCCCCACTGCCAAGCCTGAAAGTGCTCCTACCTGCTTCAGGTGAACCAAATCTCTAATGTGGAAAGACCTGTCCTATGGAGTGGATTGCTGTGGCCCTGGTGTGGACACTGGTGGCTCTGGTGTGGGCACTGGTGGCCCTGGTGTGGACACAGGACACTTTCTGTGAGCTGCACCCTACCCTGTCCACATCCGGCCTTCATATAGAACGTGCTAATCAAGACCAACAAAAGGTAGCAGCTCCACGGCAGAGCTGAGAGGAGAACTGTGAGCACCCCGCAGAGTTAAAGAAAGAAACAGTTAGGACAACTGGCAAGGTCCTCGAGAGGAAGACGGATTTATCTTTGGGCCAGTTATTTTGTTTTCCATTATTTCTTATGGGGAAAATATCTTGAGGTCTGTGGTGTTGGAATACCAATTCTTGTGAAAAATGCAAAGAATTTTTAAGTTCTCATTTCATACATTTGAAAATTGAGCATGCAGGAAAGATGCATCATTCCTTGATTTCTTGAAATTGCTCAGTGACGATACTATTTCAAATCCAGGACTCTATTTTCAGACCTTGATGATCTGAATAAGTGGTCACATGTGTGTTCTTCTGGAGATCACGTAGCCTGCAAGACTGCTGAAAGCACAATGTAATGAAAAGATGTCACGCACATGTGCAGCTACAGGGCCATCGACAAGAATGGAGGGCAGAGGCGGAAGGGAGAAATGGACGTGTGAAGCAGGCTTCCGTGCATGCTGGAGCTGTGTGTTGCTGGATGCTGCTATTCGCTAGGCTAGAGAACTGTCAGAAATTTCGGGTTTAGAAACAGGACGAGAACAAGCTGGCACTATTCTGGTCATCCAAACCAATTATATCTTTTTCTTTGTGATCAGTTGGAAAGGAAATCATGCCTTTCCATAGGACATCTGAAGAGAGTCACACATTCTTTTCCTAAAATGCACAATGGCTGGTAAAAGAAAGAGGTGCCCCGTAAGCATTTTCTGAAAGACAAATTGCCAGAGAAGGTTTTAATACTCTACATTTTTTTTTCTTCTCCATTCTCATCACAAGTCAGACAGGATAGAAATAAGTCACTGTGTTGGGGTGACATTGTCCCAGCTGTCATGCATTACAGTTAACACAGGACTCCCCTTTTCTCCTGACCTTTTAGGGCAGCTAAGGCCATAGCAGCCCTAGCCCGGCTGTACCGGGACGAAGACCTGGAGCTCCCCTGCACGGCATGTGACGCACACTTCTTGCTGGGAGGCGTGTCTGATCAACACACACGGTCCACTCACTACGTTTCAGGGTAGTTTCTATTGGGCAGCTTTCCATCGCTGTTGCACCACAGGCTGCTGTTACAGCGCTGAGCAAGATCTTGCCTACACATTAGGTTCTACGAAACAAGCTGTCCCCACTTGGATATGCAATTATCACCATTTTTAATGCATAGTATTTCCAGATGATGTCCAAAACATTTCAATCTAACAGTTGCTACTACATAATAAAGAAACTGGATCTCTAATATTGGATCAATATTTTTCAATTTTTCAGCACCTGCAATTGAACCCAGAGCCCCATGCATGCTAAGCCAATGATCTGCCACTGAACTAAACATCCATCATTATTTCCTTTTTGAAAACAAATCAGATCATTTGGCAGACTCAGCTTTTATAGCTTTTAAACTTAAGCTTTTAATACTTCCAGAATAACCCTGAATATATGTGGCACCCAATGTTCTGCATTTCACAATGAGGGTTAACAACCTCTCATTGCTACTACAAAAAAATTGTTCCCCATGTCTTGTGGATCCAAGGGTCATCCCCTATAATAAGAGTCTCCTTTTATCCTTCAGCGTGTTGTTGTCAATGCAGGACACCGCTGCACTAACTCCAGTTAAGTGCTACAAGAATTCTATAAGATATTTAGAGAAGATTTAATGCCAGTACTTTTCAGACTCTTTAATGAAATTGAAAGGGAAGCAAAACTCCTTAATGCATTTCTGAAGGCTAGTACTACACTGAAACCAAAATCAGACAAAGACTGGACCACAAAAGAGAACTACAGACCAATCTCTTTAACGAACATAAATGCAAAAATCCTCAATGTGTAGAGAAACCCTGTAGACTCTGTGCTAAATACATAAAAAAAATACTAATAAAATCAGGAACAAGGATATCTACTATCACCACTCCTATTGAACATATTTCTAGAAACACACTGAAGCCCCTACAAACACTCAGCCACCTTAACTTTGCCAGGGCCAAACATACTCACTGGAAGAAAGATAGCCTCTTTAACAAATGGTGCTGGAAAAACTG
>NDGN011454680.1:0-13333 GCA_002564285.1 Tympanoctomys barrerae
ACATCTCTGCTTCTAGTAACAAGAAATAGTTATTAAAGAAAATGCAACCTAAAATTTTCTTCCTAACTTGTGTTCCTTATAGAGGTTTTTCTACTCTAAAGAAATAAAATAAGACAAACATTAAACACTACTTCAGACTTAACACTTTAGTAGGGCTTTACTTAATAACTCTGGAAAGCCAACAATTTTATTCTACACATAAAATAAGCTAAAATTCACAATTATTTTCAGATCACTTACTGGCAAAATTGGTGCTAGTATTCTTAAAAAGTGTTTAACTAGGATAGAATATACAACTGTGTCAGGTACTATTCCTCTCTTAAAAGTCTTCTTTAAATCACTTTCCATCCCATTCCTCTGCTAATTAAAATATACAAGTGAAAACAGTATTCTTTGATGGTTCTTCTTTCAGCGGATAAGAGCAATAAACCTGACTTAACCATCAGAAAGCAGAAACTAGTGTGGGCTCTTCTGCACTACAGCCAATTCTGTCACCTTCTAGCTACTGCAGACCAGGATGACCCGAAGGTACCTAGTCCTATACCAAAAAGTTCTGAGTCAGCACTAGCTGACCAGTTCACTACCTAGGATGTCAAGACATTTGGGGGTTTCCAGGGCTACTCTAGAGGAGTCAGTTTAAATCCAACTGACACCCACTAGAAATGTCTGAAGGGCCACTTAGAGATAAGAAGTCTTCAAAGCTAGCTGGGATTCCAAAGTTCTCAGAGATTCAAAGTTTGTGCCAAGGAATGAGGATTGTAAATACAATGCCAGCCTGCGAAATACAGTGACTTCAAGGCCTGGACTACATAATCAGACCTGTCTTAGAGAAAGAGGGATAGAAATAGAGACAGAGACAGAGCAAAGTTCCAAATAAATCAGAGAAGCAAATCAAGAAAACATACCTTCCTGTGGAACTGCAACTATTAACAAAACTAAATCCCCTTTGAGGTTAGCTCAATGGTAGAATGAATGTTTAGTATGAGTGAGGCCCTGGGTCTCATGCCTAGCACCACCAAAATTTGAATTAAAATCCAAAACGTCTATAAAGAAAAAGAGAATTACAGGTCTATGCTGCTGCTTCTTTGTGTGTGTGTGTGTGTGTGTGTGTGTGTGTGTGTGAAATTAGCCTGAAAAAGATAAAGAGAACTAACAATTATAGAAAACTGCTCAGGTGACTTCATCCTACCTACATGCTTTTAATTTTCAAAAAGTAAAATGAGGAGAGCTTTTTAAATTAGGGTTCTGGAAAAACTGCAGCGGTGCAACACAGATTTCACATGCTCAGTTAAGAACATTATTTTATCAACATAAACGTTAATGGCTTCCAAATGAAGATAGCAATTTCTAACATGAGTACTGCAAATTCATATTAGTGTCACTCTTAGTTGAAGGATTCAGGCCCAAAAGGATGAATTTTTTCTTAGTATTAACAGTAAAATAACAGTACAAAGATTCATAATCCCCTACTACTAAGAAAAGTTTCAGCTTGCCTTTCAAAAAACATTAGACTTGTGCTAGGCATATCAATGTAGAGGCATTTGCCATGCCCACAGACTACATTCAATGAACCCCGGACAAAATCAAATCGAGGAAAAAAAATGAATAAATAAATAAATAAATCAACTCGAGAAAACAGCAAATGTGGAAGACACCTACTATTCCACCCCTATTACTCTCCCCACTCTCCTAAGCGTTCTCATCCATGATTACGAGGCTGCAGGGCAGAAGGCACTCTGCACCACTGAAATTATTCCTACAAACTGTGATTCTACAGGGCCCCAATTTAAGAAGTTACTCTCTTTTCCAATTTTGTGGGCCAGGGAAAGAGCTCAGCAGTATAAGCACTTGCTTAGCAAGTGCAAGGTCCTAAGTTCAATCCCTGGTACCAAAAAAAGAAACAAAAAGAAAAGAAAAACAACCAATTTTGCCATTACAGTATTCTGCTCTCCCTAGTCAAGGAACTCTGTAACTGACTTCTTTTTCCTCTACTTTCTATACTGACTCTGTCAAATCCTGTCATTTCTTCCTTGAGAATCTCCCATATTTGCTTCTCCTACTTTTCGCAGTATGACACAGACTTTAATTAGATCACCACTAGAAAACAACAATAGCCTCCTAACTGGTTTGTCCTTCTCTGGCTACTGTCACACTAATCCAAAAACTATACCTTTCAGTGTGTCAATACTATCTTCCTACTGCAACAAATAAAGCTACAATAGAAGCTGTAGTACTAAGTTACAGTATTACCCCAAATTCCTTTTTCTAGCCCTTTGGGAGTCTCCACCATCTCGCTCTGATCTAAATTTTTGGCCTTATTTCTCCTTACGATGCATCCTTTGTTTTGGTCAAGCAATTTTCTGAGTCTCAACCTTTCCACCCCCTCGCATAGCATATTCAGGTCCCTTCGTTCAAGTGTTCCTGGTCTAGGAATGCCTTCCTCTGTTCTCCAACCCAAGCCAACATACCCTACTAAGAACCTGTCTAGCCTTTCAGGTTTAGCTCCATTAGTTCCTCTATATAGTTGTCTCCATAACTGTAGTCCGTCTCATCCTGTGCAGCAAAAAGTTTGGCCTTTGGGATATAACAGATCTGAGTCGAAATCTCTTTGGAAGGTGAGCAAGTTTTCTAAACTCTGGAACTCACTGTATATTACAATAAGGATGAGGTCAATAGCTCCTCTTCAGGATCATTTTGAAGATTGAGAAAATCCTACATAAAGAGCAATTAGTGTAGCAGCTGGCATATGGTAAACAACAAATGGAGGTATTAATTAAGTGGGAGGTAGAGCAAATATCTTATGAATGCTGTGTTTATTACTTTTAGGCTTTAAATTAATTCTCTTCTAGTTGTCAAACTCAAGAGCAAAAATTGTGTCACATCCAGTTGCATCCTATTTAATAATTTCAACTCCTTGAACAGCCAAGAAACAGGGGAAAAAAATGAATAAAATGCTGAGTTATTGTATATCCTATATATGAATGTCTATATATTTTAATCAGAAAATGACAAAAAACTACAAAAAGAAAATATACACACTGAGCAGCACAAGATTATAATCAAGCCCAGTAACTAAAACTTCTGTTCTGTCCAGGATATTAATTCAAAAACAAAGAATTGTTAATGTTCACAAAAAAAGTTAAAATGATGGTGGTTTAAAGCCAGTGATCACAATTGGTTAAGTTAGAATTTTTGCATATAGCAATTATAAGTCCCTAACACATGCCAAAAAACATACCTCATGAGTCACACTGCTCACAAAAATTAATCCTCCCAACAGCCTTCTGAGATAGTTATTTTCTGGATGAATAAAATGGGGATACAAGAGGTTAAGTGACTTGCCCAAGATAATATGGCCAATGTGTTAGCATTTTTCACTCCTGAACTAACTCCTAAGTCTGCTCTTCTCCTATTATGCCACAATGCATCTCCACACTTTTATGAATTGCAGGAATTGATTCCTAATTATTAAAAATGATCATTCCAACTCTGTTTAACCATTTCTAGAAATGAGAGTTTAGCACCATTGTGACTGAAAAATAGAATGTCTCCCAAAGTCTCAGCAATGGGCCACTGCTGAGCTCATAGCTGAGCGAGCCCAGCTGGAGGACGCAGGACTGGGGACGTCCCTTTGAAGGGCGTGTCTCTGCTCCTCCAGCACTTCCTTGCTCTCCACTTCCTTGCTCTCCCCCCACTTCCTGGTTGCCCTGAGGGAAGCCGCTTTCCTCTGCTATGTAGCATCTGTCTTAACGCCAGCCAACTGTGGACTAAAGCTTCTGAAATTATATGGAAAAGAAACCTTTTCTCCTTGAAGTGTTGTATTAATTCTGCCCCAGCAACAGAAAACGTATTAATACAACTATTTTTCGAGATAGCACAGGAATTACAGGCACAGGTTTTGGGGAACATTTATATCTCAGTTAAGAACTGCTGGTTAACCTGGTGTGGTAAGGCTTGACTGTGAGAGGCTAAAGCAGAAAGACTGCCCAAGTTCAAGGCCAGTCTGAATGACATAGTGAGACCTTGTCCCAAAAATCAAAGACAAAACAAAAATCACCCCCCCCCAACAAAACAAAACTCCACATTATTTAGCCTCTTGCAAGCTGCAGGACACTGAACAAACCAATTTCTCTAGATAAGTTTCTTTATCTATAAATGAGGATCAAAATGTGACCATAAAAAAAGGTTACCATGAGAACTAAACATGAGCTGCTTCACGGAAGTGCTTAGCTCTCTGTCTCACAGGCCATGACTGCTTGGTAAAAAATAACCAATTAATTAATATGGAAAGTTAATACTGTTTAGTATTAGAAGACAGTTGTGCTCCCCAAATCATTTTTCTTCAAACTAAAACTTTAATCTGCTTGAAGTTTACTTCATGTTATAAGGTTTCCAGACAATGACCTTGGGAATAGACGTTTAACGTAGTGCTTTTAAATGTTACTGTGTTTCAAGTCTGAGATAATTTTGATCCCTGGTTTTCATATCATGTTAGATATTCAATATTTATCACCCTCATATATGTTTAAGATACATCTATCTCTTTATTGAAGGTCAATAAAACTCTTTGAGTATATAGTATGTCCAAGTCCTTTGCTAATTATAGTAGGAGTCATCTATATGATGTTAAAGTAAAAGTGAAGATCAAAACCTTACAGCATCTTGTGATCTATGGGCTTATTTTGAAATTTTTTAGTTTATAAAAGGCAAGACTAGCTGAAGGCAAAGCAGTCCATAAATATTTGAAAAAGAGGCAAGCTCTGAAAGCTACAGATTGGAACCAACACAAAGAATGTTGCAGTAGTGCACCTTTTGGTATCACTCTAGTGAACTGCACTCCTCCCATTCCCCAGTTTCTCAATACTGAGGATTAAACCCAGGGGATGTTAAACTATATCCCAGCCTTGTGGTTTGGTGTGGCATGGTTTGGTTTTGCTTGAAGCAGGGCCTCATTAAATTGCCCAGGCTGGCCTTGAACTTGTAATCCTCCTACATAAACCTGCGAAGCTGGAATTACAGGCATATGCCACCATACTGAGATCCCTCCCTTTTAAATGAAACTACTTTTTAATGAAATGTGGAAATAGTAAAGGCCGGCCAAATAGCTTAATGGATTAAAGCGCCTGCTTAGGCAAACGCAGAGGCTGGGAGTTCGATCCCCTGGCCTGCTGCGCTGGCCCCACCCCTGGGCTCACTGAGAGGGCAAATTGAGACTGGGTGTGGTGGCACGCACCTGTAATCCCAGCACTTGGGAGGCTATGAACAGAAATATCATTATGAATCAGATCTATGCAGTGAGACCCTGTATACTCTGTAGTAAATATAAAAAAGAAAGAAAAGAAAAAAAAAACAAAAGAAAGAAATGGTACACTGGAGTAAGGAGACAAATAGTGTTTTTTGTGTAGCTTTAGCTACTTCTGTGACTTATCATTTTCCAATTTTCACCATTCTTGACAGTAACTATGGAAGCAAAAAAGATGTTAAATAATTCTGCCCTGTCAGACATTAACATGATCTCAGCTAGCCCAAGAAGCTGAGCACACCTCTTTATTACTGCTTTTGCTGACCATATTTCTAATAAACCTTTGTGCTCTTCACCTAAAAGTCCTTTACTTATTCTAGCTTTTATATGGCCTCACATTATTCATTTAAGTCTGTTTCACCCTTTTATATTTGCTTTGGTTATATGTGCTTCATCTACATTAGAACACAGTTCTAAAATTAGACATTTAGGAATACTCTCTGTACAGTCACAGTGGTCACCTCCAGCACCTTACTTTTTTCTCCCTCTTTGTAATTTACATAAGGACATACCATTACCAGTATGGGCAAGGTCTAGGAGATTATGAAAGAGATGGGTTAAAAAAAACTTACATTCTAGTGGGGTGAGCCACTTGAATGTAACTTCTTCAAAAGCAAAGATGGCATATTTTGCTGTAAGCACATCTACTAGAATAATGAGTAGCCATCACGTTTGCTGAACAAATGAACAAGCAGAATGGTTGGTAAAGGGAAGGTGAGAAGACAGTTTTCTCATAGGAAAGGCTTGGGCTCTCTCTGAAGGTTTGAAAGAAAGAAGGAAAAGAATCTGATCATCTTGACTTGGTGCTCATGACAGCTTGAGGTTCTTGTGTCCAGTGAAGAAGCACATGCCCAAATCTAGCAGCAATCAAACATTCTGAGGAAGAATCACATAACTTGAAGAAGCCCTAAGAAAGATCCCCAGAGGTGTACAAAGCTAGAGACTGGGGATATAGCTCAGTGGTAGAGTGGGGTGCTTAGCCTGTGTGAGGCCCTGGACTCTAATCCCCAGAACCAAATGGAAAAAAACTAATTGGAATTATAAATGTGCATTAAAAATAAATTTATTTTAGCCAAAGGAAAAAACTCTGGCCAGAGGTAGCTAATCTGTCTACATACTTTCTAAATGAGCCCACAGCATTTGCCTCAATAACCTGTGTCCTATCACATGCCAGGAGGACTGAGACTCAACGAGTGTTACCAAAGTTAAAAGTAGGGATAAAACCAGGCCAAAATAAACAGGCTCCAGGGCCGCAGCTTCTGGCCAGAACTTATTACAAATCAGAGGACTGGCTGCAACTACTGCTAAAAGAATGGCTTAGTTGTCTAACCAAAGGGAGTTGCACTCATATCTGGGAGAATTTTTTTCATTTCCATCTAATGTTCTTACTGTGTGTTCTGCACGGATACTCTGTTTCAATCTCTTCCAGTACACGGCCAGGAAACGGGAAGAACTGCAGTAAGATAAAGCCTATCTGGCCACAATGTCAACATTAGCTTTTCTCTGGTCCTCTGGCCAAACTCTCAAGTAGTTCTTACCTTTTTGTAAATGTACTTCCCTTGTGAGTCTGGCTTCCTTTTATTAATTATTGATGCTCTGACCTATTTTCCCTTATGGCATAATTATGGAACACTGCCTGACACTGTGGTTTTACCTACCTACTACTGCTCAATGACCACATCCTAAAGAAACAGTGGATGTCACAATGAGATTTATTTTACCTTCTTTATTTACAAATCTCCTTTGCTTTTGGAATAATAACTGTCTTAGCTAGCACTTCATCTCGTTAATTTTAGGTAGACTAAGTTAGGAGCAGCTCTGACACTGCTATCCACTGTTAAGCTTGGGACAAGTCCTAAAATAGAAATTTTACTCTTCCTTCAATGGTGTGATTTTCAATCTTCTAGTCATTATCACTCTATGTTTGAGTACTGTTAGTGTTTATTTAATAAACAAACATAATAAAATATAGGATATCACAATAAATACTGCAGAATAAACATAGTGCTGATAATAAGATATCAAATGGAATATCAATAAATAGAATAAGCATTACTTCACCCTAACTACATACAAGTGATGATCAAAATACATAGCAAATGTTTAAAACCCTTTATTACATTAAAAAGTGAGATATATTTACTATTAGTTCCAGTGTGTCAAAAGAGTGGATTATTTTGTGTACCTAATATTCACTTTATCATCTTAGACATATTCCTTAAGGTCTCTCAGAACTCACTCAGAATTCAGAGTTCCAGCTGGATGTGGGAGCGCACCCCTGTAATCCCAGCACCTAAGAGGCTAAAGCAGCAGACACACACCTGGACTCTGGCGTGCATTTCTGGAGGTCACACTCTAAAGGGCAAACGTGGAAGACGCTTAGGGTTCAGATAGAGGGCGGAGCAACACGCTAATTATATGTTAGCAACTAAAACTTAGCCCGGAGAAGAAATTATTCTGTAACTTTCAAATGAGTACATACTACTTTTAAAATGAGAGTAAGATTTTCATTTTAGAAGTAAAAAAATTTTCAATGACACCCAGTGTTGAAAAGGATATTATGAAACTGAAACACTATAAATTGTTCTATTAAATCTCTTGAAAAGCATCTGGCCATACATGGTAACTAGCACAAAACTGTTGGTATAGTGGCTTTATTTGTCATCACTACATACTGGAAACAATCCAAACATTCTCCAGTGGTAAATGTAAAGACAAACTCTGGTATATCCATAAGATGGAATACCTGTCAGCAATAAAAAGGAACAAACTATCAATACAAAAACGTGGACGAATCTTGAGTACATTATTCTAAGTCTAAGAAGCCAAACTCAAAGGGATACATACGATTCCATTAATATGACATTCCAGGAAAGGCAAACTACAAGGACAGAAAATCGGTCAGTGTAGTTGAGGTGAGGTATGAAACTGACAACAGTGCTTGGATTCTGGGGAATGACAGAATTATTGTATATCTTGGTGGTCAGGGTACTTCCATGGCTGCATGACTGCATGGCTCCATCGCTCACAGAACTGAGGGACAGATCCTTTTTCTGGGTGAATTTTACCGTACTTAAGTTATACCTTAAATTTTTAAAAAGAGAATGAAAAAAAACTTAACAAAGGTTTCACAGAGAAGTATGACAAAGAAAAACACCTTATATACAAAGGAACAAAAGAATCATCTTATAAAATTTAAGAATAAGGGCTTCATCAGATGAAGAAAAAGAAAAAGCTTCATTACCAGATTTTTAACCAAAAAAAAAGTGAAAAGAAGATCTCCAGGAAAAAAGAATAGGATACCAAACAAAATCCTGGATTTATCCAAAGAAATGAAAGTCCAGAAATATTTGAAAGGAAAGTAAGTATAAAATACCGTTTTCTTATTTTTAGCTGCTCTGAATAATTCATTGTCTAAAGGGGAGGGAGGATCACAAAGCATAGCCCAAAGGCCAAATCTCATTCATTTCCTGTTTTTATAAGTTAAGTTACACTGGAACACAGTAACATTCATTCTTTCATGTATCTTCTGTAGTTGCCTTCGTGAAACAGGAGTTGAGGACTTGTAACAAAGACCAGATGGCCTACAAAGCCTAAAATACTATCAGACCTTGTACAAAAAAAAGTTTACTAACTCCCGGTAAGAAAGCAAAAATAGTAGCAATATACCATTCACTGGCTTATAGCATATGCAAAAGAAAATATATGACAGCACAACAGCTGATGAGGAAACTGAAAATACACTGTGATTAAAAAAATATTATGCAGAACGTGGTTACTAAAGACATACTATAGATCCTAGGACAACCACAAAAATATTTCAATATAAATAATAACCCAGTACTGGAGACAAACACTGAATCATAAAAAGACAACCCTAAAGAATTAAAGGGGAGAAAAAGAATAAAGAACAGGGACAAACAGAAAATAATTTTTTAAAAGGAAGCCTTACCAACCATGCTGAAATTATTTTACATCTAAGAGGACTAAAGACATCATTTAAAAACAGATTTTCAACCTACATATAAAGCCAAAACTCAGAGGCAGAGGTATAACCCAGTGTATGCTTTGTGTTGAGGCCCTGGGTGTAATATCCACCACCACCAAAGGGGCTGGGAGTTTGGGGGGTGCAGAGCAACACTCAACTGAATGCTGGCTAAAAAGAAATCTACCTTTGACATAAACACAAAGCTAGATTGAAAGCTAATGGATATGACAGATCTGACTTTTCACTAGATCCAAATAAAAAAACAAAAAGGAACTTACAAAGGTAAAAACTTCCCTCTCTAGAAGTATAAAGCTGGAGAGAATTTATAAAATATAGTCTTTTAAGGCCCAGGAAATCAACAACCTAGGAAAAGGTTATGTCTTTAAAAGCAGCGGAACTTAATCTGGACAGGATAGTGCATGCCTATAATCCCAGTACTCTGAGGCGGCTGAGGCAGGAAGATCAGTATGACTCTGAGGCTGGCCTGGGCTACAAAATGAGTTCAAAGCCAGTCTGAACTACACAGTGAAACCATGTCTCAAAAACAAACAAACAAAAAAAAACTTAACTGAAAAAAAAAATAATAGCTAAACTTACGTAAAAAAATAGTAGGAATCTACTTTTATCCCTTTTGCCTCAAATGAACCAGATGTAGTGCCAGAATGGAAGGCGTTATAAGATCAGGTGCTTTCCTCATGCAGGAGGCTGGATTTGGAGCAAACAGTAGCATCCACCTCCATCAGCACCATTGGAAGAACTGCTGTCAGAGACAGAGGTGCTAACAGCTCTATAACATGAGCCTGTAGTCACAGTTGAAACAACCTTAAGTAAAAGAGAGGATCTGAAATGACATGAGCTCTGAATGTGCCACATTCCCTACACATAGAGCTATTGATAGATAGATGGCAGAAGCTGTCCTGGATCCAGGTGGTTGATTACAACTTCTGTTTAATAACTGGTCAACTATTAACCAATGTAGGCATAGGGATAACCCCTAAAAAAGCAAAATTTAAAAAGACAAGTTTAAAAATTAAGCAGACATATGAAGAACACAAATGAGAGGTTTTCTTCATATGAGAGAGGAGAGGAAAATGAGAGGAGAATGTGGTAGTAACACAGAGATACCAATGGCCACAAATCATGAAACAAAGAAATTTCACAAATTTATAAAACATGTCACCAAAGAATAATGAAGAAAAAGTAACAATGACATTATCCAAAATAATAAGCTCTTCACAGAAAATTACATATGCAAAGAAATAGAAAAGTTTCACTTACACTGAGGGGTGGGGAACTGTTAAAAGAAACTGCTTCTAAATGTCCATGATATTAGATAAGCAGAAAAAATTTTCAAAGAAATTATTACATTTAACAGAACTAATGGAATTCACAATGAAAGATCTAAATAATAGTGACATTCGTGGCCAGCCAAATAGCTCAGCAAATTGAAAGCGCCTGCCGGGGGTTCCATCTCCAGGCCTGCTGTGCCAGCCCCCGCCCCCACCCCAGGGCAAGCTGAGCTGGCAATTGAGACTGGTGGTGTGCACCTGTAATCCCAGCCTCTTAGGAGGCTGTAAACAGGAGGATCACTATGAGTCTGATCTAGTGAAACCCTGAACACACTGTAGACCCTTCCCTAAAATACAAAAAACAAACAAAAAAAGTGACATTCATGAATCTACTAATGAAGATTTTTCAATAAGGAGATAGAAATTGTGCATATATATAAATAATGGAATTGAAAGTACAATAATTGAAATGAAAAATTCACTTGAGCAGCTCAGTAACAGCTTTGGGTAGCAGGAGAATCACTGAGCCTGGAAGAAAAATTTATCCAATCTGAACAGGGCAGGCTATTAAAGAAAACTTAAGTTTCTGAGAGATCTACAATATAAATGCATAATGAGAATTCCAGGAGGAAAGAAGCTTCCTAAATCTGGCAAAAATTATTAAATCCTTACAATTCATGAAGCCCAATAAACCTTCGAAGGACAAATACAAAGAGACCAAGGTTAAAAACAAATCCTAAGAACAGCTGAAGAATAGCAATTAATTTGAAAACAAATACTGGGAGGAAAACCTGTCAACCAAGAATCCCATATCCAGTGAATTTATTCTTGAGAAGTGAAAAAGAAATAAAAACATTTTGATATAAACAAAACAGAAAATATGTTGTGAGTAGAACTGTATCACAAGAAATACTGAAGGAACTTTCTTGAGGCTAAAAAGAAGTGACAACTGATGACCTCAAGTTCAAGAAGAAATAAGAAAAAACAAAAATGGTAGACATGTAAATTAATGTGAAAGACTCTATAAACATATTTTCACACTTATCTTCTCTTTACTTATTTTATTTTTAGTGGTTTTTTGCTTTGTTTTATTTTTGTTTTTCTTTGTGGTACTGGGGAGCAAACTCGGGTCCCTGTGCTTGCCAGGCAGGCACTTAAACCACTGAGCTATACGCACAGCCCCTCTTAACTTATTTTAAAAGACAAAATTTGAAAGCAGTAATTACATTTCAGATTTACAAATATATATAGACACATGTTGATATTAGCAGTAAAGAGAGGAAATAAGGAAGCTAGGGTACAGCAAGTCTATTTTACCAGAATTTAGTATTAATTTGAAGTAAGATTCTGACACATTGAGATACACATTGGATTCAGTACCGTGATATTTTTCAAAACAAAGGGAAATGCTGGAGCTAATGAAATGTGCTATAGAAACAGACTGGGGGACGTGCTGTCCAGTTACACCCCAGAGATAAAGTGCTGTGCTGCATGATGGACGGTGTGCTTCCACCATCTGCCCTCATAACCTGCTATACTAACTGGCCATCAGGCAGACAGGAAGCATCTATCCAGCCAGCAGCTTTTTTTAAAAAAATGTATTTAGTACAGGGTCTCACTGACAGATGGACTCCTAGTGATCCTCCTGTTTTCAACCTCCCCAGTGCTGGGACTATAGGGCGCACCTTCACGCCCAGTCTCAATCTCTGATGGCACGCCAGGGCAATCCCAGTCCCTGCATCTGCCTAAGCAGGCACTTTAGTCTGCTGAGCTAGCTGGCCAGCCCCAGTGGCTTTTCTATGGCAAGAAGCAGCCAGCAAAGGATATGGATTGCAGAATCCAAGACCACAGAATGAATAATAATTCAGAATGAATGAATAGAGGGAAAAGACCAAAGCTGGGGATCCTCTGCTAACCCAGAGTCAGCTTATGACCCGGCGCACTCTGCACAGGGCTCCCCACTATAATAGCTGCTGCCATCAGAAGTCTCTGGGCCCTCTGTTTCCTGTTGTGCTTTGCCAGCCCACGGCTTGAGCTCTAAAGTGAGATCAGCAAGGAACTTGAGTCTGAGGGGACCCATAGGCCAAAGAGTCATCACCTTCTACACCCAAGAATCCCACAAAAAGATGAGCCATGGAGTGTTACCTTCCTTTCAAAGCTCTTCTGGATCCCAGATGGATAAGGTCAGTGGATAAAAACCGAAAATGCGGAGTTTGACTCTGATGAGGAGGGAGAAGCCTCCCTTGGACTGACAAACCTTTTTTCCCCATTGGTTTCACAAATAAAAAACAGTGAGTGTTGGCAACCTAACTGTGCTTAAATAAAAAAACAAACAAACAAAAAAAAACGCCGAATTTACTCCCTGGAATAGTCACTAAGAAAACAACTCTACCATGCTGTGCCATGCCAGCCCTACCCTGGAGGAGTGTGACTGAGACTGGGGGTNGAATTTACTCCCTGGAATAGTCACTAAGAAAACAACTCTACCATGCTGTGCCACGCCAGCCCTACTCTGGGGGAGTGTGACTGAGACTGCGGGTGGTGGCGTGTGCCTATAATCCCAGCTCTTGGGAGGCTGAACACAGGCGGATCACTGAGTCCGATCTACGTAGTAAGACCCTGCAGACGCTGTACTAAAAGGCAAAAAAAGAAAGAAAAAGAAAACAACTCTAGAGAAAGTTTTTTTTTTTATTTTTTAAAAATTTTTATTTGTGTGTGTGTGTGTGTGTGTGTGTGTGTGTGTGTGGCCAGCTC